>PVKA01014097.1:0-11204 GCA_004027165.1 Ctenomys sociabilis | reverse complement strand
TAGGGAAAGGTCTACTGGATGTTTAGGGTCATACTACTAGATCAGACTTCTAGTGATCTGCCTGTTTATAGATTCCCAAGAGCTGGGATTACAGGTGCACCTGCCACCATGCCCAGTCTCAGTTGCTGTCTCAGCATGCCCTGGGGATGGGACTGGCGTTGCAGGTCTGGGGATAGAACCCATGACCCCTGCGCCTGCTCACAGGTGCTTTAATCTGCTATTTGTTCTTAATTTCTTTTTCTACCTCCTTTCCTTTCACTACCCCTCTACTCCTTCATTCTCTCCAATTTGAGAAAGATCTGTCTCCCTATGGTTCATTATCTGCCTTTCGTTTTGCTCTTATTTATATTGTGTGCATGTCTCACATGTGATCTTTAAGTGCTATGTAAGCATGTGTGTCTGATTTAGTCTACTGAACACTCTGGTCTCGAAGTACACCCATTTTTCTTCACATGAGTCTTAGTCACTTTTCTCCCTTTTCTAGGACAAAGTACTCAGAGCCCAAAGTTCAAAAAGGACAGGATTAGCTAGCTCTCCGTGTGTAGAGGCTTCAGTCTGTAAGTGGCGAGCTCTGAGACAGGGACACATGGGGTAAGGGCAGTGGTTCATGGAGTACGGGAGGAAGCACAGCAAGAGCAGGGATGAGACTCCCTTGTCTCTAGTATTTTATCCAGTCTACTGATCTTAGTGTGGTACCAGTCCTACAGGTGGACTGCTTTAGCAATCACCACCCTTACTCCTACCGCTCTGGTCTGTACTGTGAACCAGGTGCGCTCTGGATTCAGCCACCTCTGGCAGACTCTGCCTATGACTGTGTGAGGCTTTGGAGGAACGTCTAGACATAAGCCATAAGAAAATGACTCAAGATTCTCTATCTTTATGGCAGTGTAGTGCTCCACTGTGTGTGAATATTGTAATTTTTTTAATTCATTTGTCCAATATTTAGGATTGGCACATAGGCTGCTTCCAAGATTTACCTTTCGTGAGTGGGGCTTCTATAAACATGGGTATGTAGGTAATGCTGTATTATTTTTTAGAGTTATGATTTTCCCTATGTCTTAGATATTTTGTTCTTATTTATTTATTTATTTATTTTTGTATTTTAGTACAGGGTCTACAGAGTCTCACTACGTAGACAGGACTCACAGTGATCCGTCTGTGTTCAGCTTTCCACAAGCTGGGATTACAGGTGCGCACCACCAAGGCCAATCTTAATCACTGTCTCAATGCACCCCGATGGGTCACGTGGGATCGAACCCCCACCCCTGTGTTGGCCTAAGCAGATACTCTAATCCACTGAGCTATTTGACTGGTTGTCTTAGATATTTTATAATCATTTTTTCATCACTTTTTTCTGGCTCAATTTTTATGTATTATGTTTATCTCATTAAATTGCATTATAAAAGGGTAATACTATTCTATCTCAGAGATAGCTCATGTAAAGAAAGTTTAAATGCATTTTTGAACCTTACTTTATATCACAAGTGTTGCTGGAGTAATTTCTGCTTATAGAGAGGCAGACAATACACTTTTTCTAGTTAGTGTATACTTTTGAAGTGTTACACTGCAAGGTTTAGGAAAAGGTGCTACCGTTGGCCTTTTCAAGTAGAAATAACTCAGGGTAGCTTTTAGGTTAGGTATTTAGGATGAAAACACGATGGCATGAAGTTCTGCATGATGCTGACAGTGAGAAGCAGCTCAATGTCATTTTCTCAAACCTAAATAGTCATCTTTGACAGAGATTCTGCAAGGCAGAATCCTCTGCACACACATCAGCTCATGCTGTTCAGAACGCACGGAGACTGACCATGTGAACTGAACTCAGCTTCTGTGTTTAACTGTAAAAATGCAACAATCTCAAATGCATTGAAAATGCATTCATTTCTCTTCAAATTCACTGTAAACTATATTATCTTTAGAATAATATTTATAAGATTGATAAACAAATATATAAATGGAAGCTTAAGCAGCATAAATTTCGTAATGCAAATGTTATTTTCTGCTTAATGGAGAATAACAGACTTGATGTAGTTTTAATCTTGTCCACTAAGATCAATACCTAGGATAGAGAAATTTTTAATTTGGAATCATACTTAAACATCGTTAAAGATCTGTTCATATAACTGACTCGAGAGAAAATTAAATTTTTGTGCTTATAAATTTATAACCTGAGGGAAAGATAACAGGAGCTAATGACCAAAGTGAAATGTCCCTCTTGGATATCACACCCATGGTGTACTGTGAACTTTCTTGCACTGCAATCATTTAATTTTTAAGTAAAACTTAAGGACTATACTTAATTCATGATGTTTCCTCAAATAGAAATGTATTTGGTGTTTGTTTTAGCAAAATATTGTTCACTGCTGTTTTTCCATGAGGAAGTTCTTGTCTGTTAAATAGTGTTTTTAATTGCAAATTTGTGTGAAGAAACTTCTATTAGCATTTGTAATCTTTAAGGCCACAAAGGTTTGATGCAAGGAAAATGGGAACCTTATTCAGTAGATCTTAAAGATTTAAAGGCATGACTTAAAAAATGTTTAAGCACTAGATAATCTAAAAAACAATTTACCTTATATGGCACTATGATTTCTGTTGTCATATTTTTCTTCTATTTTATTTATTTATTTGTTTATTTATTTATTGACAGAACTTGGAATTGAACTCAGGCTCTTGCACTTGCCAGGGAAGTGCTTATTCTACTGAGCCATCTCCCCAGCCCCTTGTTTTAAATATAATACCATGTTGTTATTTGAGATAGGAAGTCAATGTGATATTATTTTTTAAAAAATATGTAGTATAATCTGATTTAGCCTCAATAAAACTATTAAAGTTCATATGCATGCCACTGTTCACACAAGCAGTAACTTTCTGTGATTCTCTGTGTATACTAAGTTAAGCTTACCTTTATGTATTGCTACAAAAAAGAAGTACTCTTTTTTTTTTAAATGTATTTTGTACAGGACCTCACTATGCAGCTCAGACTCCTAGTATCCTTCTGTCCTTAGCCACCCCTGTGCTGTCACTACGGGCATGCACCAGCACACCAGGTCTCAGTGTTCTGCATGGCATGTGGTACCAGGAATCAAATGCCTGTCCCTACACTTGTCTAAGCCAGCACTTAGTCCACTGGACTATCAGACTGGCATCCCAAAAGAAACATGCTTTAATGATTTTCCTTTCCAAGCCACCTTACCCAGAATGAGATGAAACAAGTTGATTACTGATCAAAGTGTCATGTCATACATAGCAAGATCACACACCTCTGTACATGTCTATATGCATAAGTCATTCTCCTCAGTATCACTGAAAGGGGTATTGCAGGGCTTCTTGCAGATACAACAATCCGAGAATGGAGAAGCCGTATAGGAAGCTGTTGTATTTGCCTATAAACCTACACATCCTTGTATATATTTGAATCATTTCTTGATTGTTCATAACACCTAGTATATTGAAAATGCTTTGAAAATAGGTATTTTGCTGCATTGCTGAAAAATAGTGATAAGAAAATATCAGCATATGATTAATAGAGATGCAATTTTTATTTTGAACATTTACAATTTGTAGGTTGTTGAGACCATGGATGCAGAATCTATAAATATGGATGGCTGCCTCTCAGTGTATCACTGCCTCTATATATATATAAGCATTAATGCACACACATAAATAGTCCCAAAGGTGCAGGATGTATATGACTGAATCAATCAGAGTCATCTAAGGAATTTTATTATACAATTCCTTAAAAATTGTATTAAAAATTCTTACTTGTTAGCATTCAACAACTTTTTCATTTGTGCAATGCTTTCACAGTCTTAATGCATTATTATTTCATTGATATGAGAAGCTTTAATTTTCAAGTTAGACATCCTACTAGCTATGCATTTACATTATAGCACGATGCCATGTGGCAGAGCTAAATTTCTATGGCTTAGATCAATGATCCCACTCTAAAAATATCTTTAAAATTTGCAGCAGAGCTTTTTGCTGTTCCATCTCCCAGATTCTGCTTCATTGCTCATTTGTAAAAACAAACATTTGCCATGGAGACATGACTGCCAATTCAGCCTAAATAAGACAAATGAGATAATGAGCCTGGTGGCACATTAGAGTTGACAAATCCTGCAGAATGCCCAGCTCAAACTAAAAAGCATTCCTTTCCTGCCAAAAGGTCTATATGCTAATACTAACTAATTTGCCAACTTTGGCCCTACATTATTTGACAATAACTGAGCATTCCAATTTGTCACATTTGTGACATTGATTTGGATATAAAATGTAGCTCCATCTAGTAATCTGTGCCACCTCCTAACCCAGCAACCAATCACAGTGATGTATACTCTGTACTGAAAAAGGCTTAAAAAGGCAGAGAGGTGGTTTCTGTTGTTGTTGATGTCAATGTATATTAATATTGAGAAGGTGATGGTATTCACATTGTACATATGACTCTCAACTGCTCATAATTTGTTCAGAACAATGGAGGTGAAATCAATCATGTTATTTACTTTGACATCATGACATCATTCAGAATGTTTACCCTGAATCAGTTTTTTAAATATCCATAACTTAGGCCCCAGTTTTGAGGGATTTTAGCAGCTCAGCTTACGGAATTAAAATATCTTTTGAATCCCCTCATAAAGTTAGTCACCTTTTCATAGTTGTGTACATATTTCAGTTTTCATGATCATTTAAAAGAAGAATGTTCCTAAGGATGTATTTGTTTAATCTGAACATGCCTTCTTTTTGCTTTAGAAAGGAAATAAATTAAAATCACTCTGCAGAAATATTGCATCTAGAAAATAAGACAGACACATAAAACTTAAAATTCTTGATTCATTTCCCAAAAAATTATTCAGCTGAAGGAATAAAATCACAATAGCTATACACAGGGAAGAAATATATTGTTAAAGATTTTATTTTAACTGAACCTGAATTGGTGTGACTCATTAATCTAAGGAGAGAGGCAGCTCACAGCCCTAACAGAAGATTTTAATTAATTACATAATTTAAAAATGAATGTACAACATTTTATAAACCCAAATTATACTTCCATAATGAAATCAATTAAGGAAAAATATTTGTCTGGGGGAGGAATTACATTAAAAAACAAATATGTGGGGCCAGAGAGATGGCTCTATAGAATAAGTGCTTCTCTGGCAAGTGCAGGGCCTGAGTTCAATCCCTGGTTCTGCACAAAAAAATGTATGGACAAATTTTTTAAACACATACAAATTAGAATTAAAACAGAAAAAATTATAATCAATACAGATTTTCACTTAACAAAGTAATATGAATTTCATAGTATTTTTTGTAATTCATAATGTTGCCTTCCAACTAGTTATTCATATTACCAGATATATGCATGTAAGATTAGGAGAAGAAAGAAAAAAGGAAAGAAATGTATAAGAAATTAAGAAAACAGGAGAAACAACTGAAAAAAGGAAGACAAAACAAATTAAAACATTGTTTCTTTTATAGGCCAACAGAAGTGCACAATACAATTGTCCAAACTATTTGCTTACATACATACATAAATCCCTTTCCCCAGTTCCCTCTTCTGTCCTCCTCAACTCAGGAACTCTTTCCTTTTGAAGGATTTCATTTTCTTTTCCCAGTTCCTATTGTACCCTTCAGATTCCATTTTTCTCTTTCAGGTTCTCACACTAAGGAGGCAATACAATGTTTGCACATGTGGGTCTGCTTTATTTCACTTAAGAGTATGATCCCTGGTTGCATCCATTTACTGACGAAAGATTCAAATTTATCCTTTTTATAGCTGAATAATACTCCGTTGTGTAAAAGCACCCCATGTTCCTTATCCATTCTTCAGTTGATGGACATCTGTTGTTTCCAGGATTTAGTTTTGACAAATTGTGCTGCTACAAACATAGGTGTACATATATCACTGTGGTATGATAGGAAATACTTCAAGATATCAACACCTGGTATCTCATCTTTTTCAAATGTTTCTGTACTTCAAAGCAAATCTCCAACAAAGTAAAAATAAAATCAACAAACTGGGAAAAAATTATAGCTGATTGTCTCTCAGATATAGGCCATCTATCTAATATCATGTAACTCAGTTGTGTCCCAAATTTTCTGATAAAGGAGTTTATGGGGCCAAAGAGGGAAGTGACCAATGATGTAGGGTGTGCCTAAAGAGAGTCACATGGAGAGAAAACATTCTCTCAGGCTTTCACAGAGAGCAAATTGGTCAAGCAATGGCCATGACTTACGCACATTGCTCACACTGACAAAGAATCTACAAACTGCGGTATAGGGTTTCAGAATAAATCCTGAGGGGATTAGACTGACCTTGCCAGATACAAAAGTTACATTTCTTATTATATGTCTTGCTTTATCTTGGTCTTAACCATCCAGCAGAAAAGTATAAAAATAAGGTATAAAAAGTAAAGCCATATTAATATGCTGAGCTGTAAAAGGCTCAAGTCAACAACTTCTGACATTGCTAGTCCTACGGATAACTCACTACTATTATGGACTACTGGACTATATTGGAATATTTTGTTGAATTCATGCACCTACAATATTTAAATGACAGTGGAATACCCATCTCTGACAAAACTAACAAAAAAAGGAGGATACAAATGAAGGCCCATTTTGTATCTGTACATTCAAAATAGTTAGGATAGATATACAGCTACTTCCTCTAAATTCAATGAACAGAAAAATTTGTATTAATAGTGTTTGTGCAGAGGATATAATGTCTGCCTCTTGTACTATGAATAGCCACCAATATGAAAACAATATGCAATATATTAATTATTGAAACTGTCCTACTAAAAAAATAAAAGATACAAAAATTAAAAAAAAATCAGGCTCCCCAAATTCAAAGAATTGATAAAAACAATAGGCATCTCAGAGGAATATGCACTTCTCAGAGGAAGAACTGCATATAGTAAGTAAATATATGAAAAAATGTTCGACATCATTGGCATTTGAGCAGTGTAATTAAAATAACTCTGAGATTCCATCTCATCCCATAAAGATGGCCAATATCAAGAAGTCAGCCAATAACAAATGCTGGAGAGGCTGTGGATAAAAAGGAACACTTCTGCACTATTGATGGGAATGCAGGCTGGTTCAACCACTATGGAAATCAGTGTGGAGATTCCCTTAAACAATAGGATTGGAGATCCCATTCAAGCCAGGTATTGTCCTCCTGGGTATTTTTCCAGAAGAAGTGAAAATTTTTGGACAATATGCATAATAAATTTTAAAATTTTCTTTAGAAAGCCTTTCAAATTTAATGCAGACAAATTTGTATAAGATATAGTAGGAACTTAAAATATTTTAAAATCATAATAGAATAATTTTGAAAATTATGATGATTCTTATCAATTACTTCTTTTTAATTAAGAAACTGAGCTTATAATAACATGTTGCTTTGTATTTTTTAAAATTGTTCTCCTCTTTAAGTTTTTTTATTTTTATTTTTATTTATTTGCTATAGGGTTTTTTTACACAGTTCAGACTCTTAGTGATTCTCCTTTCTCAGCCTCCTCAGCACTGGAATTACAGGAGTGGGCCACCACGCCTGGTTTCAGGTATGGTACAGTGCACCCAGGATTCCGGGTCCCATGGGGCATGTGGTACTGGGGATCCAGCTCAGGTCCTTGCACTTGCCAGGCAAGTGCTTAGACCACTGAGATATCTCCCTGACCCCTTATTCCTTTGTGTTTTGAAAACATACATTCTAAAGTAATTCTATAACCCTTCTAAGTCTGTTAGCGTACAAATGTATGAAAACATAGAATTCCAAGGACTTAAATATAAAAATGAACCTTTTTTTCTGGCAAATGTCTATTAAACATTTGAATAATTTCAATCACAAGCATGATAAGCAAGCCCTAAAAACACCTCCAGAGAGCTTTCCATTTTAATCCACAAACCCTCATGAATTTCCTTCTCTGTATTTTAGGCCCATTGAGTGAATCTTTTCCAACAAATAAAATGTGGCAGAGATCATTAGATACTGTTAGTAAAACTAGACCACATAAAGACCATAGGTTCTATCTTGCTTGCTCTACAATTTCTTTCCCAGTAGTTTGTTCTGACAAAAGTAAACTGACGTTTGTGAGCCGCCCTGTTATGTAACAAACAATTCCTATGTACCAGCAACACACACCAGGACTAGGAGGCCTGCAAAAAGCCTCCAAAGGGGTGCTGAAAGTATTTCAGCCTTTTTATCCTTAATTGTAGTTTATGAAAAAGTCTAAGTTAAAGATGTTCAGATTCTTGACTTACAGAAACAGAGAAATAATACTTTTTGTTTGAAGCTATTAAATTTTGCAGTTGTTTAGTGTACAACCTCACACAACTAATACATATTTTGTTAACTGAAAGTTATCATGGTGCTAACAAAATCAATACGCAAAAATGTGGAAATACATGCAGAGTGGGGCAACCGAGGGACGATGGGAGGATTTTTAGGAATCTGAAGGCTATATTGCTTTGATTAGATTGTTAATAGAAACTTGGACTTTGAGCAGAAAGTTGATGAGGGCTAGAAAGGAAGTAAGTAATATTATTGGAAACCGGTATTCTTTCCTAGTTAATCACAGAAACGTTAGAAAAAATTTTATCTGTAGTTATGTAAAATGCAGATATGCCTAATTAACCGTGAACTAATGACCTACCTAAGTAAATTCCTAAGCAAAGTGTTAAATTGCTGCTGGGCTTTTCCTTTCCTGCTTATATTAAAATTTAGAAGCAGAAAGATAAAGTGGTAGAAAAATGTACTAAATAAAAAAAATCATTAAATATTTTGAAAAAGTTCTTATCTCTTGCTGATCTTACAAGATACTGAAGTTAAATGACTATAGCAAAGTTTAATGCTGGAAAAAAACAGTTTAAGTAAAGTAAATCTCCAAACACTGTTTCAAGGTCTTAGAAATTCTAAGAACCTAAGTGTCTTAAGAGTACTGTTTAGCTCTATATGAGCCCCCTTTTAAAAGATTACTCTTTTAAAAGATGTACTCTTCAGTCTACACCAGCACTTTTAGTAGATTTAAAGTCTTTGTCCTCAGCTTTCCCAGGAGGAATTGCCTTTGCTGATAAAAGTTTACATCTTAAGTGAGGAGCAGATGCTTTTGTTTTCAAGATCAGTCTTCACTGAGATTTGAAGTTTGTAATGTTAGGGTCGAGTCACCGCGAAGGAAGACCCCAAGAGTCAGTCTCTCATGTAAATCACAAAGGGAAAGCTTTATTATCTAAATATACGCAGGGCTGTCCGAACACACAGGTTCAAAAGCCCCGATGAACAATCGGGCTTAGATTATAAAGGCAAAAACCACAAAAAGGGGAGGGAGCAAGCGAGATTACAGAAGCAGATCGCATTGGTTAGTTTAGATTGACCTTTAAAATAATTGGTGGGTTTAAGAATATATGGCTTTTTAGTGAAACTAAGAGGGGCAGGCAAAAGGACAACTATGAGTTAACTCTGTGGTTTTGACTGTTTTCAAGACTGGCTGGGTCACAATGGCCTGTCTTAGGAGAGTGTTCCCAGGCTAGAGATTAAATGTTTTTCTAAGCTAGGCCTGAGGACTTTATGACCACAAATATCAAAGAATAACTCAGAAAACAGAACCAAAAGCCCAAAGAATAGAAATGAGAAACATAATGTTTTAATAGGTTTTGTCTTTTTAAAAAATATATTTTATTATCACTATTGTTTAATGCATTTAGTACAGTGTCTCACTACACAGAACAGACTCATAGAGATCCTCCTGTTTTCAGCTTCCCGAGAGCTGGGATTAGAGGTGTGTACCACCACCCCCAGTCTCAATTGCTGTCTCAGTGCACCCTGGAGGTGGGCCAGCATGGCATAGGGGGATCGAACCCAGGTCCCTGAGCCTCCTAAGAAGGTCCTCAGTCCACTGAACTATCTGGCGGGCCCTCTTAATACATTTTGATACCTGAACAAGAAACCTCAAGTGTTTTATTGACTACATTTTAGAATTCCTGGATACTAGAAGTACTTTTTATGTCTTACTTATCCTTTTGGAAGAATGTTATTTACAGAAATTTCTTAGGCTGGCAATGTGGCTCAGCAGATTAACTGCCTGCTTAGGCAAGTGCAGGGAGCGGGATTTGATCCCAGGCACCATATGCCACATCGGCTCCACCTTTGAACACGCGGAGCAGGCCACCCTGAGTATGATGCACATGACTATAATCCCAGTGCTGGTGAGGCTGAAAACAGGGTCACGAAGAGGCTGCTGAGCTGCTTAGTGAGACCCTGTACCAAACAAATGAATAAATAAATAGACAAATAAATAAATAAATAAATTTCTTCAATATCACTAATGTATGTTTAGTCTGTGGGACATAAGATACATTCAATACAGTGCATGGTGGCACACTGCTGTAATTCCTACACTCTAGGGCAGTGAGACAGAATTAAAAAATTGACTCTGCCCTGGTCTATTTTGTGATATACTGAATCCCTGCTTTGAAGTAAAATAAAATAATAAAATAAAATTGTCTGGTATGTGTTTCTGTATGAAGTCTCTATATTAAATTCCAGCATCCCCCTATCTCTAGCAAAGTTATAGTCAAGTGCCATATAACATCATAGCAGCTAATGAATTTTATATGTGCTCAGTTGTGAAAGCACATCCTAAGATATATGCAAATTGATGAAATTTTCTAGTAAAGTATTTCTCATAATATATCTCAATCGTAAAGTGATACATGATCTTCTAGAAGACAGAATAGCTAACAGTCTAGAAGACAAAGATGGATACAAAATCTTTATAAACAATACCCCTATAGCACAGGAAATATTACAAAGAGCCAACAATTGGGATTTAATCATCTTAAAAATGCCTTTGTACAAGAAAAGAAAGTACTAACAGAGTGAAGAGACAATACACAGAATGAGATTTTTTTAACCAGCTATTATTTGAACATAAGACCAATAGGTAGCAAATATAAAAATCACATAAAAAAATCAGACACAACAAATTTAAAGACACACTCCAAAAATAGGCATCTATCAAGTGGATACACATGACATTTCTCAAATGAATTAAAAACACAGAACAAATATATGAAAAGATGTTCAATTTCACTGGTCATTTGTGAATTGCAAATTAAAATAGCACTGAGATTCTACCTCTGTCCAGATTGACTAGACTCCCTCAAGAAATCAACAAATGCTGGTCAGCCTGTGGGGATAAAATGAA
>PVKA01014096.1:34748-53373 GCA_004027165.1 Ctenomys sociabilis | reverse complement strand
TTTTTTTTTTTTTTTTTTTTTTTTTTTTTTTTTTTTTTTTTTTTTTTTTTTTTTTTTTTTTTTTTTTTTGTCTTTTTGAGACAGGGTCTCACTATGCAGTTCAGGCTGGCCTTAAGCTCACTTTGTAGCTCAGGCTGGTCTCAAACTCACAACAATCCTCCTGCCTCAGCCTCCTGAGTGCTGGGATTATAAGCATGCGCCACCACGCCCGGCCGTATGAGTGTGTTCTTTTAAATATGAGTAAGTAAATAAAGATAGATAATACATTAAATAACACAAGGTAGAAAATACATTAAATTCATTTTGATGATAAGGAAAGTAAATTCCTGGAATACTGACAAATAAAGAGTGTTGAAGACAAAGACAGCAGGTCTACACAATAAAATATTTGAAATGGAGCAGGGCATCACAATATTCAATTAGAGCTATGTAGTAAAGTTATGCTTTCTGCTTTAAGAAGTTAATGGAATATCTTTTCACAAAATTTGCATAAAATTCTTGATGAACTGAATTGATAGGCATAATACTACCAAATGAATCAAACAAAAATAAAATAATGAAAAAGTGCCATAAAATTTGTTCAGAAAAAGTGTATAGCTATATAAAATATTTCTTTTCGTATTTAGATATGTTAATTACATGTAGAAACTTTACTACCACTGAACATATAATTTCACTTAAAAGACAGATAAAAGCCAAGTGTTGGTTGAAAAGTAATCTGAAATCTTCATGTCCCATAAAGGCCACTTTTAAGACTTTTAAAATGAAAAAATTATCAACAGTAAGAATATGCTTTACTTTTCATTATACAAAATAAATTTCAGAATAGATATGGGGACATGCATTCATAAATTCTTTTCTTGGAAATGGAACCATTTGAGAAAGACATGAAAGAGGAGATTTTGTCGCTGTTCTAGTGATTGATGTCATATATCTTTTCATAGTTCAAATTCTTTCAAAATTATATGGTATAATTGGGCAAAAATAGGAAGTTAATGAAATCTAAAGAATGACTTAATGTTTTTAAAATGGCAAAAGCAATAACAATACATTAAATACTTAGTCCATATGCTGTCAGAAGAGTATTCCAAATGATTTAACATTCTCCATTAATTTGAAAGTTACCCTCAACTCTTTTCATTAATTATAGGCAGCAAATTTATTGTCCTAGTCTGCCATACCTTAGGCTGTATCCTGCTAAAGGGCTGTTCTCTCTTCTCCTAGTTAGTAAATTCTCTTGGAATGTAAATTGATTTTAATATTAATATTACAAAAATATAATTACAAAGTTGACCCTAGAGCACAACCATCATTGCCATAAAACTTTTGCATAGAAAATTATAATTTCATGCATGTCTTATACTCTATAATGAGGATTTGTAAAAAGATGTATTTTTACTCATTTCATCTCTGCTGGAGATATTTTTAATGATTTATTGAGTGTTTAATGACATTATTAATATTACATGTTGCTCATCTCTGCTAAAGCCCAATATAATTTGTATTAAAATGCTTAGAATTATTGCAGTAGAAACAAAATTAAACACAATGAATGAATACAAGTCATAAAATGTAATTAAAAATGCAATAAATCATTTATACTTGAAAATATCTGTGGGAGAATAATGCACTGTACCTCAGTGCAAAACTGTTTTTTGTTTTTTTTTTTTTTTTTTTTTTGCAAAAGGGCAGGAAAAAAGAGATAAATATGAATGATGAGAGAAAGATGTTACTCATGGGATGTAGAAGTTCATATGAATGTGGTAGACTGTTCATGACCTCATTAGAAGCACTCAAGCCCTAGTAAACTATATTCTATGAAAACATCCATCACTTGCCAAGAAAATTACATGACAGATATTAAATTGATGCCTATATATTTGAAAATTATATATAAAATAATTTTCATACAATCAAACTTACTTCCTTTTCATGTTGTTCTGTTTTTCTTACTTTTGTCCCTCCCTTTTTCTCTTTTCTTTCCTTCCCTCTTTTGTCTTTGTTTTCCTCCTTCCTTCCTTCCTTCCTTCCTTCCTTCCTTCCCTCTTTCTTTCCATCCTTCTTTCCTCCCTTTCTTCCTTCCTTCTTTCCTGTTTATTTCCATTGATAAATCAAAGGATCATTATTTAATAACCATTGCACTAGATGTTTAGAAATACACAGCTGAACAGCCATGCTCCACATACTTGCCAAAACTAATATTATATGTATGAGCAGAAAAGAGGGAGGAATGTAGACTTATGTTTTATTCTACCAAAAGAAACTAGGCTTATTTTGTTTTGTTCAATATGACTAAATCATTGTTTTTCTTTCTTTTTTTATTTTAGGGAAGGGTCTACAGGATATTCAATATCTCATTATTAGAGGACTTGGCGCAATCCGTCTGTTTACATCCTCCCAGGAGCTGGGATTATAGGCACTCTCCACCATGCTCAGTCTCAATTGCTGTCTCAGGGGGCAAGGGTGGAGCCAACACAGAAGGCCAGAGAATCAAACTCATAGCCCCTGTGTCTGTTTGCAGATGCTGCTTTTCTCTACTTTCAACATTATGTTTTTCATTGACTGGTGAAATATTAATATTTTAGTTAAACTGGACTTTAGTTTTCTGAGAAAATCATTTATTCTTTTGATATTGTATTATATAGAGAGATTTATATGATACTGTATTTTTGGATAAATAAGAACTATGGTCATAGAATATGTTAAACGAAATGTTAGCATTGGACAAGATATTGAATATCTTATCTATGCAGAAATATTTTGTGTTGGCTGGGTTTCTGCACAGTAAATGTGAATTTTCAGCCAAAAATGTCAGAGGACTGACATTTTATTTTATTTTATTATTATTTTTTTGTCTTTTTTGAGACAGGGTCTCACTGTGCAGTTCAGGCTGGCCTTAAGCTCACTTTGTAGCTCAGGCTGGTCTTGAACTCACAACAATCCTCCTGCCTCAGTCTCCCTAGTGCTGGGATTACAGGCATGCGCCACCACGCCCGGCTTTGGACTGACATTTTAAAATTTTATTTATCTACTTGCTCTAAGGAAAACTATCTAAAAAGTATGATAAAAGTGATGGGAAGGGACTGAGGAGACAGCTCAGTAGAATAAGTGTTTGCTTGGCAAGTACAAAGTCCTGAGTTTAATCCACAGTACTACAAAAACAAAAGGTGAGAAGAGGACAAAGAAATTTGCACATTTCTAATGCTCACAGTGTAAGAATATGGAAAGTAAATTCAAGCAGTGATGTTAAGTGTGGGATATACTAATTTTATTTTGTGAAATGCTTGCTAAACTTCGAATCTCAAATTTTATTTGTAAAAATTCATCTCTATAAAAAGTCCAACAGTGAGGAAATGTGAACGTTTAGATCAGTAATTGAGTCTGAAATAATAAAATACATTAAATTTTACTTATTGTGTGGTAAAAATTTTCCACATAGATCTGACTTTGATATTAACAAGAGGCTGAATATAAAATTATTAGCTGAACATTTTGACTTTACAAATATTGTTGAGGATTGATTAATCTTATTTCCAAAGAAGTCATAGATATTGACCTAAAATGGCTTACAGAATCTATACATAATTGAAAGAACCACTGATAATTATCAATATGAGTTGTTAAATTTAATAATCTCAGAAATACCAAAACACTTGACCCCTTTCAATAAATTTCTTAAACATTATAAATTGAATAGCAAAATTCTTGACTCTTGCAAATATTTTTCATAAAGTAATAACCAACTATTACAAGGAAATAATACAAATAGAAATGAGACCTGGCACAGAGCTGTACACCTGAGAACATGCTTGGGTCCACGCACGTGGTGTGTAAGTGCTTCCGCAAATCTGTTCCAAGTAAATTGAGTAAGCAATGTTCTACCTTTTCTTCTCATTTAGTGGGTGGTTTTGCATTGTCTAAGTTGAAAACTTGCTTGATTGCTTATTATTTTCTAAGGCAATAGTCATACAACGATTCTCCACTACTTTCAAAGTAACTTTCATCTTAATTTACTCCTCACCTTTGTGAGCTCCGTGGAGTTCCATCTTCTCATTTTAGATTTCCTTAACAGCTTCTTTAAGGGATCTCTGTGTCCTGTATTGTCCACAACATCCAACTAGTGCTCTATAATCTGACTTGGAATCTACTGCCTCTTTTTAAAAAAAGTTACATTCAAAACCTTTATATTATTAAAATGTATTGAAACTTCCAAAAAATTTTCGTAGACATTTGGTAGGATGCTAGTCATTAAATCAAAAAGTATTATTTATTAGTGGATGGAAAATAATAAAGTAATTAGATGGCTATATGACACATAAATCCTTTTCTTTCCAACTTAAAAACAATAAAGATAGTCACAATAGTTTTATATTATTTGAATTTAATAGATAAATTTGAAGCTCAATAGATGACCACTTATTTCTTTTTAAATAAATTTATTAGTACATGTTTGTAGCACATTATGAACACATTCATTATGTGTAATTGATACAGGTATATGAAATGTGCACTATATTCTTACATGTGATTTTGCATTCAGTCTGTTTCAGTATGATGTTTTATTTCAAACATGTTAAAGAAAACCCTCAAACTTTTTCATATAGGTGCATTGCTGGTGGGTTAGTAAAAGCAATATAACAACCACTGTTAGTTTCCTATCATCTTACTTTGAAATTCTTTATCATTTTTATTGGGTTCTTTATGCTCTTTTTAAAAAGTTCTGCAGGGAAACAACACCAAATTTGTCAGTTAGGCACAGAGGTGGAAGACTGAGGAGGGGTAATGAGAGCAACGAGGCTTACATGCATGAGAGAGGTTGAGAATTCTCCAGATGTGCAGCCAGCAAGCTGGAGACCCAGGCATGCTTGTGGTGTAGAAGCAGGGGATGATGACATCGCAACTGAAAGACAGTCACAGTGCCTTCACGCATTCTCCTTCTGCTCAGTGTTTTAATGGATGGAATGAATCTGAACACACCAGGCAGAGCAGTTGACTCTATCCAGTTTAACAAATCAAACATTAATCTCTTATGAAAACCTCTTGAGAACTGTATCCAGAATAATGTGTAGCAAGTCAGATACGTTGAGATTGACGGAAGCACCTGCTCTTCTAGCTACCAATTAATGCCAATTAACTTTAAACTTCATCATAATCAGGAGTAATTGTCATGCTTCACAACATGTGGGCATAGGGAAAAAGAATATTCTGGAACCACTGTGAGAGAGGCATCTAAATTTTGAACAGGGTCTTAACCATCTAGCAGAAAAGTGTAAAAATGAAGTATAAAAAGTAAGACCATATTAATATGCTGAGCTCTGAAAGGCTCAAGTCAACAACTCGTGACATTGCCAGTCCCATGGATCACCCATGAGTATTATAAACTGCTGGACTATATCGAATTAGCTTGCTGAATTCAGGCATCTACAATATTTAAATGGCAATGGAATACCCATCTCTAACAGAACTAAACAAAAAATGGATGCAAAGGAAGGACCATTATGTATCTTTATATACAAAATAGTTAGGATAGATATACCACTATTTTCTTTTAATTCAATGAGAAAGATTTGTACTAATAGTATTTGTACTAATAACCACTAAGAAGACAATATGCAATGTGTTTTAATGAAAGTGTTCTATAAATTGGTTTTGAAACTGTCTCATTGTTATTTATTTGTCAATAAAATAAATAAATAAAGTTTGAATAGTTTAAAATTATATTTCAAACAGGATTATGAGTACACTGATAACAACAGAAAAAATAAAATTATTTAGGACAATGGATAGTATAGTTGCATATATTTGTCATTTCTCTTTTGTTTGTGTCTGAAACACCTGCCATCCACTATTGAAAAGAGTAGAAATTTAACTTAGTTCACAGTTCCAGAGGTTTTAGGTCACGGTTGCCTGTATCCTAGGCAGAGAAATCAGAAGATGGGCAGGGGTGAAGGTGTTGCTCACTTCTGGAAGCCACAAGCAGGCCTTGAGGAAAGCAGCCACAAAAGACACCACCCACAACTGCGCCCTCGGTGCCCTCACAGGGGCCGCCTCTGAGCACCACTATCCACTATGGTCCTCAGAGGTTTGGTCCTCCCAAGACATACTCTCAGTCCACTCAAGTGTCCATGGGAGCTTGATCGGCACAAGGTGTACAAGAATCAGCTGTAGAACTCTTAAATTATCCAGGGTGTTACTTTTAAGGCAGTTCATTTTGTAATGAGTTGCTTTATGGTTACTAAAACTTAAACAGACATAAATAAACTGCCAGGACTCTCCCTCTAACATTTGCACTAACAGGGAATATCTGTTACAACTGATCTAATACATTGTTGTAAGCTAATCTCTCATCTTAGATTTCATTCTTGTCTTTTACATTCCAGGGACTTTTGACAAATACATAATGCTGCATATTCACCACTATAAACTGGAAAACCCATTATTCACTATTATCCTTGCCTTCTGCTTCCTGACAAACATAGATTCTGTGTTGCCCTTTCTTTTTTTCTTTTCCTGAATGTTATAAATTTAGAATTGTACAAAACAAAGACGTTTACAAGTGTTTAAGAACTCCTTATGTTTTCTGTGGCATGATAGTTTAAATGTAGAAGCTCAGGAATTTAAGCCTTTTTTATTTTGTTTATCAATACAGAAATCATACATAAAATATGATTTAACTGACAATTATGTAAATAAAACAGTGCACTTATAATTTATTGCCATAATGCTAAGTTGCATAAATCTCTGTAGGTTTCCACATCAATTCTCTCCTTCCTATATTTAGAGTATAATAAAAACTGTTCTTGGAATGGAAGTTCCCAGAGTTTCTGGGATATTTTCCTTTTACTTCTATGGTCCTCACAATCTTTCAGATATCAACTCTATGGTAATAACTTCCTCTCTCAATATCTGGTTAATTACTACTAGCTATGAATCCCTTTTAAACCAATGTTGAAGAAAATCAATTAAAATTTCCCCTTCATCTGTTCCTCTGATTTGAGTCATGAAGAAGGCCTTATATTGAAATAATGGAGACAAAACTTTCAGAGTCTGTGTCAAATTCTACCTCATTAAAGACCATTGCCATACGGGTTATCTGGACTGCAGAAGCCAATCACTTATAGCTTTTTATAACCTCAATCACCTGTGAAGAAAAACAGCAAATAGTATTTCTTCAAGAGAATTCCAAAGTACAAAACAGTTATTTGCAACACCATAACCAGTTCCTTTAGTTTTTATATTTATATAAAATATATTTAATATACTTATTTTATATAAATAAATATTAAATATATATATATAATATATATTTAATATATTGTTATTTGAATATGCCTGAGTAGAATATTTATCATTTATATTACCTTAAAATGTGAGTATTTGTGATATCTTATAATGTTAAATACTCCTGATCACCTTTTTATTTTAAGCAAATGGTTTTAATATTTACTTCATGGCTCCTCATATGTTCTTAGAGATGAAGAACATTAGCAAGAAGTTTACTACTGTATTTCAAAAACAAACAAACAAAAAATCCTTTGTTCACTATTATCCTTGCCTTCTACTTCCTGGCAAACATAGATTCTGTGCTGTCCTTTTCTCATTTAGTTAAATTCATTAGAGAGCAGAGGTTATCAGAGGACTATTAGATTCAAAGCTAGAAAAGCAGGATGGACACAGAGAACATTAGCTTATTATTTCAGGTGCTGCTGTCAAACAAAATCAACTGTAACTGTGAAGTGCTCATTAGCAGCTGGATGTGGGCTGCTAGGACTGGAGTGTGAGACAGCGTAGCTCAGACAGAGGACAAGTTCATCCTCTTGCTGATTTTTTCTCTACAGAGCCCCTGATACACAATTTTAAAATTGGACTGACTCCAGCCAAAAACACTACCACGTAAGTGATGTAAGTATATGTTCACAAAATAAAGACCCCTAAATAGGAATTAAGCATCTGTCTTAACAAGAACTCAAAATACAAGAAATTGTTATACGTAAATCTAAGTTTTATTATGAATGATATAACTACAGTGCACAGAGTAAGGAAGATAATAACTGTGATGGCTACATGAATTGCAAATTTACCGGATTGAAAGACTTCTCAAGAGGTGATGGCTCATGGGCCCACTATGCTCTCTGATGTTGATAGCTATGCGTGCTGTTCAATGTCAGGCCCAAGTTGGAGATGGACCATGGCAGTGCCTTGCAGCACGTGACTCTTACTGGCCTTCTTTCCTGGTGCGCTATTTCCAGCCAAGTATGAACTAAGCAGGTTTCCTCCACAGGCCCTATTCAGCATGGTGTTGAAGGCAGTTTTAACAATGAACTGCGACCTCTGAAATCCTAAGTCAAATCAATTTTGCTTCTTCCAAGTTGTAGCCAATCAGTTCTTTTGCCTCACCTATGCAAAAGGCAGCCAATTCAAAACTACCCTAAGAAACTTTCAGACAGTATTTTAAATGATACAAGAGGCTACAGAAAGAATACAGAAATCATACAAAAGTATATTGTAGCTAAAACATTTAGGAAATATTGAAATTAATTTATGTGAATCTATGCTTCAATAATAAATTAACTGGAGGAAATGAATGGCAGATTGCTTAGTCAAGGAAAAATGTGGTTACAAATCGGAAAAAGAAGGAACAGAATAAAATAGTTGGTGTTATTTTGGAATCAGAGCTACTAATATGGAACCATGTTTTTTGTTTTGTTTTGCTTTTGGTGGAACCAGGGATTGAATTCAGGCCCTTGCGCTTGCCAGAGATGTGTTTATTCTATTGAGCCATCTCCTCAGCCCTGGGAAATCATGTTTTTTAACAGATAAGACAAGTGATGGTGATGATGAATGCAGAGATAAAAATGTTAGAATATTCACTGGTCAATGCATATAGTCATCCTACCTATACTTCTTAGATTTGAGCACCAATGACTCTCCTTGAGAGTCTCTCTACCACTGCCAAGATCTTGGTTTCTAATCCTATATTCTAGTGATTCTTTTCTGCTACTCAGTTTTTCCCTAAGAATTTTGTTATAGAAATGGAAACAGACACAGTGAGCCTACAGTTCAGAAATCACCAAACAGCACCATAATAAAATTATCAAATTAGTACAAAGTGTAAGAAGATGCATTTGTATCACATCCTTTTTCATTGCATCTTTTTCATGCAACTCGATGAAAACACAAGACTTCAATAAAATAATGGCAAACTCTAGGCAAGTCCATGTATGTAACACTTCTGTGAATATCCGTAATGGCTCCTTTAAGTGTCCGAATCATAAAACAAAAGAATCACTGATAATTCCATAGAAGGAGTGCTAAGGAAATGGACCACTAAATGAAACATAGATGCCTGGAAATATAAAAATGAGTGAAAAATAAATAAAGATTCTTTTCATTAGTTAATGTGATAATCTCTTAATTGATAGTAGTACATTATTTTTGTACTAGTTTCTTTTTTATTTTATTTATTTTGTTCTTTTGCAGAACGAGGTATTGAACTCAGGCCCTTGCTTGCCAGGGAAGTGATTATTCCACTGAGCCATCTCCTCCAGCCATTCTTTTTCTTTCTTTCTTTCTTTTTTTTTTTTTTTTTGTACTTACAACAGGGTCTACAGGGTCTCACTGCATAGATCAGACTCATAGTGATCCTCCTGTTTACAGCCTCCCAAAGGGAGGGATTACATGTATGTGCCACCACACCCTATAGCAATTGAAGTCTCAGGGTGGCCCAGGGGTAGGCCCAGCATGGAAGGCCCGGGGATCAAACTCCTGGCTCCTGCTCTGTTTCTGCCTAAGAAGGTGTAATAGTAGTACAATTGTTCTGTGAAACATTAATTTAAGCACAATAAAAAACTTCTATTTTGAAAATTTAGTAAGTCTAAAGTTATATGCAAATAGCAAATTTAAGATACACTGAGGGCCAGGGACATAGCTCAGTAAAAGAAGCACTTGCCTGGCAAGCACAGGGTCCTGAGTTCAATCCCCAGTACAGAAAAAAAAAAGAAAAAAAAATATATATAAATATATATGTATGTATATTGCACTATTTGTGTGTGTGTGTGTGTGTGTTCAGGGTTTCCTTACGTGCCTGAGGCTCATAGTGACCTTCCTATTTTCAGCCTCGTCAGCATTGGGATTATAGATGTGCACCACCACTCCGGACTTGGTTACCTGCTCAGTGAGCAGGGGTGGAGACAGCATGACATGTGATGCTGGCGACTGAACTCTGATCCCCGAGCTTGCCGAAGCAGGCACTTAGTTCACCAAGCTATCTTGCTGGTGCTTAACCAACAGTCTTTAATGTGTGAAAAATTATATACTTTTCTGCTGCAAATGAAATAATTTGAATTATCTACTTTATCTCTGATGACAAATAGCTGTCATTAGTGTGTTAATAAAATCTGAAATTTATCTCTTTAAGCCAGTGTAATTATGAAAATGAATTTAAAAATAACTGCTTTTGGAGGAAAATAAACTATTCTGAAAACAAAATGTCTATAAATGGTTCATACTGTATGATATATTTGCTTGAAATTGTTACCAGGGTTCCATGTCTAGAGAACAACCACATTAACACAAGGTAAAGACTATTTGGAAAATTATGTTGATTAAGCACAGAAGGAAATGTTACAGAATTTATTTTAAAAGGATACATTTCTGGGCCAGCCAGATAGCTCAGTGGACTAAAGCTCCTGCTTAAGCAGATGGCAGTGGCCATGGTCTCAGCCAGCCCTCGGGGGTTGAGACTGGGCGTGGTGGTTCACTCCTGTAATCCCAGCAGTTCAGGAGGCCGTCAGCAGGTGGATCACTACAAGTCCGATCTAGTAATGAGACCCTGTAAACCCTGTACACCCTGTCCTAAATTCAGAAAAAAACCAGAAAGATAAAAAAAAAAAAGATAGACTCCTGTTAATTCTTCAAAAGCAGAGTCTGTCAAAAAATGTGCTAAGCATTTATAAGTCATTGATAAGAAAGGATGTCTCCTTGCACACCAAGTACATAATGGATGATTCAGAAGAGACTCATCTCCATGGATCCCTCCTGATTCAATGTGACAAAATATCCTGATGCTGAGTTGTCAGCAAAAATAGGAATAATGTGTTATAATCTGAGCTTTAACAGAAATTTATCAACTATATTAAGAGCTTCTTATCAAGGCGGAGATAAAGTAGTTATATTTTATAGACATACATAAGTCACAGTAAAATGTGATTGCATGAGTTCACTTTTGGCTTATATAAAGTTTTAGAAATCTACTTGTGATATTTCTAGTATTTGCCAAGAATAACAATTTACATATATCACTTTTGATTATTAAAATGTCATGGTAAAATTTATTCACCAGAGTTTTATAAATTGCATGTTTGTAAAACATGAGTTCACTGGAGTCTTAAATTATTTGCATGATTCAGATGATTACTGTTGCAACCTTCTAAAATAGTCACCTTTTTTGTACATTTCTGAGTGTAAATCTCAAAATACATAGAAAATGAATGAAACGCAATGTGTATTGTTAGTATCGTGGAGTATATCAAAGCATTTCAGTTCATTTATAGGCTAGTTTTTAAATTAGCATATTCTAGGTTTGATGTGCAATGAACTGCTATTGATTTACAGATCCTCTTCTGATGCTACTAATTTCCTTTATGACCAAATTAGTAAGTAGCACTCAGTGAACAGTTTTCTTTCAAGTACATTGAAGATATGCATGCCATTACATCAATGTAAACCTTTGGGTCATTTTAAAGAGACAAAGAAGGCAACATATCCATAGAGATACAAATTTGTTTCCTTATGTTAAGCTGATGAAAAGCAGTTTATCTGAGTACATGGAGTTCACTAGCACACAGTGATTTTATTTTATTTTTTTCAAGGGTTCCAGTCAATGCCTAAGAGAAAGCAATTTATGAAGCTGTACCTTGGGGCACTGTAATTCACACATGGGTGCACATTTTGCTTTAGGAGGGTAGTTACTCATGGCAAGATCAAATCTATCCAGTACTATTTTGCAGTGACAACAGTGACTGGGATGAGAATAGCTGTCATAGTGTAAGGTCCACCTTTCTTCTGTTGCAATTCTTCAGTCCTTTAAATGTTCTGTCTGCTTTTTAGCACCTTCCTAATTGATTTTTCTCTGTATCACAGTATAACCTTCACAATGTGGCATAAAGGAAAAACAGAATCACTAAGGAATTGTGTGTGTGTGTGTGTGTGTGTGTGTGTGTGTCTGTGTGTGTGTGTGTTCTTCCTGGTCAATAAGCCTTACTCTTAGCCGGGCATGGTGGCGCATGCCTGTAATCCCAGCACTCGGGAGGCGGAGGCAGGAGGATTGTTGTGAGTTCGAGACCAGCCTGAGCTACAAAGTGAGCTTAAGGCCAGCCTGAACTGCATAGTGAGACTCTGTCTCAAAAAAAAAAAAAAAAAAAAAAAAAAAAATAAGCCTTACTCTTGATGATAAATTACACGCTAATCTTTCTTTTATAATACAGATGTCTCAAGGCACAAATAGTGTCTATTACTCAAAGTATACTTAAACAAATAAAGATTTATACTATTTTAGTAGTTTTTCTCAGGGACATTTGGACAAATGCAAACCTTAGTCTTCTCAAGACTATTTAGGGACCAGGAAGATGGCTCAGTGGAATAAGCGCTTCCCTGACAAACACAAGGGCATGAGTTCAATCCTTGGTTCTGAAAAAAAAAATGTGAAAGGAAGATGTCAGTCCCTTTCTTACATTAAAAAGATAAATTTGTTAAAGATTAACATTCTTAGGAGCACACTGTTAGGAAATGGCAGAACTGGGCTTAGTTTTATTTTATCCATTTAGAATATACATTCTCAGTTTTACTTACCATGTTAATTAAAACTGAGCAAATTTATCATGATGGGCTTGATTTAGTCTAACTAAGCCTCTACCAAAAGGCAACATTGAGAGACACACACTTGAATTTTAGACTTATTAAGGTACTAGAGCCAGTCAAGTTAATTTTCATAAGAGAGAAAGGCCATTTGTTATAATTGTTTGGCTGCCACAAATACAGATAACTAGCAGTAGGATTGCATAATGTGCACCTCCAAATAATAAGCCATCTCCTCCCTAGCATTCTGAACCCATTGGTGATGATGTTATGCATCACTGGTATTGACAGTTCAAGCAATTGGAAAGTCATATGAATTCCTGTCAAATATTCCAGCTCCCTCTAACTAAAGAACCTTCTTCGGATGCCCCTTCCGGAGGACCCGGTGCAGTTGTGTTCTGATATGTTACTGTAGCTGTGAATTACCAGCTACCATTTCACTGCTGACCGCATCATTGCTTAGAAACCTTTTCACTGAGAAGCACAAAACCAAAACTGTTTAGTGTGACCAAAACTCCCTTGTCGCTGGTAAGCTGATTATTATCATGAAGAAGATTAGGGCACATTAGCAGTCTCTGCTGCCCCCTCCTTTGTTTTTTTCTTTATTTGCCTTTGTTTCTAATTTCTTATGATGAGTTTCATGCATTGAATGGTTCCCTGTTACCGTCAGGATCACATCCAAAGCCCTTCACTGGGCGTGCCAGCCCTCCAGATCCGCCCGGTGATTAGTTCTCCAGCCTCATAATTTGGCAGATTCCCCTCGCACCTGTGCTCCAGGCATCCTGAGAAACTTGCTGTCCTTGGCAGCGTGGTGTCTGTCATGCCTCAGTGCCTTCCTAAATTCAGCTCAGTGAGTGTCTCTGCCCATTTCCCTCCTTATTTAAATCCTACTCATTGTTCAAAGCTCAGTTCACAAACTGATTAAGAATTTTTCCTCCTGGATCCAAGCTAGATGAGACAAACACATATGGATACAAAAATAACTGTAGATATAGATTAGAACCGTATATAACAGGCACATGAACATTTTCTCAAGACTTTTGAACCTACATTGAAAGGAAAGCTCCTTAACCTCTATCACCTAAACGAAATTAAAATAGATTAAAGAGTAAACGAACTCTGAAAGGTATAATGGATATTGTAAAAGCAAAAGAAACTGCAAAGGGAAAGAATAACTGGGATGAGGGAAAGAAAAGAAAGGAAGGAAAAATATATATGTATATGCATAGAACAGCTTGGATAATTGCACTGATTTCTGCAGGTCTATTGAAAGGAGTAGTTATGTTTAAATATTTTTTTTCTATCTTCTCTTTAACTTTTGACCAATTTTTCATTCTTATATCTGACAATGTGAACAACTAATTTGAAGGCAATTGTATGGAATATAACATCCAGCATTGAAATCCTATCATTTTACTTAGTGAAATTATGTATTATTTCTAATTGTTTTACTATTTTTAGTGTCTTTATAATACGAAACAGATCACAGATACTAAAATAGAAACCCTGAATCTGCTAGCAGAATAATGAGGTAAAATTTTTGAACATATTTGCATAGAAAAGAGTTTCTGAACAGAACATAATTCCATAAGAAATAACAATAATTAATAAATGCTATTATAAAATGTAAAGACCATGCACACTAAAGAAGTCACCAACAAGGTGACGAAACAACTTACAGAATGAGGGAGAATGTGGTCAACTATTTCTTGCATAGAGATCTAGGGTGAGAATATATAAGGAATTCTAAAACCCAAACCTCACCTGCATACAAAAGACCCAGTTAAAAATTGGGCAATGAAAATGGATAATTTTCAGAAGAACAAATACAAATATCCAATAAGTACAGGGAAATTATCAGCATCTTGGCCCACTACAGAAATATTGAAACAGACTGACATAGCATTTTATTCTAGAAAAAAAGGCTATCCCCATGAACTCCAACTACAAGAAATACTGACAAGTTGGGGTATGGGCAGCTTCTGCATTGCTCATGGGAATGTATTTTGGTAAATCCACTAGGGAAATCAGTGATTTCTCTAAAAACTAAAGATAAGAATTCTGATAAACCAAGCTAAACCTTTTCTTGGAATCTCCCACTCCCTCATAGATAGATAGATAGATAGATAGATAGATAGATAGATAGATAGATAGATAGATAGATAGATAGATAGATATTAGATATATAGATTTTAGTAAGATTTAATATAAAAATTGAATTATGTAAGTGCTAAGTGCTTACAAAGAATTTAAAATTTCAATCCATTTCCTGTTTATGCCTGGGTATCTCACAGTTGGTTTAACTAAGAATTGAGAGCAGGTGAGATAGCTCAGTGAATTAAGCACCACTTCCATCCCTGGCATGTCATACTGCACAAGCCCTGCCCCAGCGTGCTCAGATCTGGCCACTGATGCCAGGATTGGTGGTGCATGCCTGTAATCCCAGTACTGGGGAAGCTGAAAACAGAAAGATCACTACGAGTCCAAGATGTGTAGTGAGACCTTGTACCAACAACATTAAAAAAGCATTTGAATGAATATGCAGAATATGCTATGAGTAATGCACACCTTTCTGCTCTTGTACATCTCAAGGGCTTCATATATTTGTGCATATATTAGTATTCATAAAAACCCATGCATGAAGAACTTTTTCAAATAATTTAAGGGACTTCATAATGATTTTGGAGTTACACTATTTTTAAACATAAGCACTAACTTTAGAATACATGCCTCATTTTCAATGTGTCTCAATTACAGTGTATTTGCTTAGCACCTGTGATTTATTTTAGTCTGTTCAAACATTCTCTAAATTAAGAAATATATATATATATATATGCATATATAATATTTTACAATAAGTATATATACGTATATATTATATATAAAATATTTTTAGACAATTGTAACATCATCTTTAAAATCAGGAGCTATGCATTTAATTCTTTATAATAACAATTCCATGTTACAGGCTCAGTAACATGAGGAATTTACAAACTAAGTGAAGATATGTATGCACAGGTTCATTTTCCCCTTCACAAGCAAACTTTATCATTACGTTGTTACTGATAATAAGAACAGTTGCTTACATTCCTGATAGCTTCAATATACCAATTATTTTTCCGTTATCTCATATAAAGAGATTTTTAGTAAGACTCAAACATCAAAAATGTTATACATTTTAACAAATATATTAACATACACTCTTTTTTTTAAAACATGTACTCTATCAAATAGATTATGTTCTTCAGATAAAAATGTATTAACTAGCATAATATGCAATTTGTAATAATCATTAGCTTTAAATAGTGGCTTGAAAATGCAAGCTCAAATGTAATTTTAGTAACCTACTGGTGAATATCTGTGTGTGCTACTCTGTAGTCTTACACCACTGTTGAATGTTGTTATATACCAAGAAATGACTGGAGATTTACATAATTATTAATTTTGGCATAAGGCAGGGTCCATTAAATTGAATCAAAGATGGATAATTAATATATGGCATGTATCCATCTTCTACTTGCCAGGAAATTTGCTTTTTAGTTTTATCAGCCTGATTATCTATTTTAAGGTCACCAGAGACAAGCTAATTTGACATAAATTATTTTGAATATATGGACACTTGAAGACATTGAAGTCTCTTTTTTTGCTCCAAAGACTGCAATAGATTTTGCTGTTCTAATGAGAAATGTATTTGATGTCACTTGGTGATGTAAGTGATTTTTTTAATGAATTGTATAATCATGGGTTAATCATTCTTCTGCAGATTATATGTCTGCTTTGATATGATAAATCTGTAAAATGATTTTAGTTTGTATCCTTAGAAGAAAAAGTGTTTCGTGTTTGTTTATTCATTTATTTATTCATTTATTCATGTATTTGGTACAGGGTCTCACTACAGAGCTTGGACTCACAGTGATCTTCCTGCTTTCAGTCTCAGTGCTGGGATTACAGGTGTGTGTGGCACCATGCCTCCTCTCAACGGCTGGTTCAGTGCGCCAAGCGGGCAGGGCCAAGCTCACACCATATCTGGCTCTATCTCTGAGCTTGCCTAATGAAGTGCTTAGGCCCCTGAACCACCTCTTGGGCCCAGGTTTTCATGATTAACTTGACATGTCAAATTCCTGTAAGAAATAATGACGATTCTATTTCATGCAATTGTTCGGGAGTCCAATTTAACACATAAACTTGCCATTTTTCATGTATGATCTAAATATGAAAATGTTTTAAAATTTATACTCATTTTTATCAGCTACATTTCCTGTTCTTCACTGATTTTTCTGCTACAGAATTGTACAGTCTCTTTATCACTCCTTAAATATTGCCAGGAATTTTTTGTATGTGAAAACATTAACTAAAAATTTGTGGCTTAAAACAGTCATATGATTGCATTTCATGATTTTGTTGAGGCTTCTTCTGGTAAGAGCACCATGATCAAAGTTCCAAGAAGGTTTTACTCCAGGGTTGTAATTTTAGTAAAGTGGCTGGGACATTAAGCTTTGACAAGGCTGTAGAACAAACCACCTGCCTAGACCTTTCCAGCAGCAGCCTTAGGATGCTTAGAATCCTTACATGACCTCTGATTTCTCTCCTGAGTGGATATTCCTACACTCCTGAACACAAGCTGAAAGACTTTCTACCTAGCTTTGCAATGTAACCTATTCTGCATCCAAATACCAAGCAAGCGGTGAGAAATTGAACTCAGACCTCTCAGTGCAGCAGGTAGAAAATTTGTGACTTTTAAATTTAACATATCTCCCTTAAATCATATATTATATATATAATATAATATATCATATATTATAATATATTATAATATAATCATAAAATATATATATATATTAGCCCCATATTCAAAATCTGAGACTTCTTTCCCAGAAGTCCTTTGGCTTTATCACATCATTATCTTGCCATACCTGGCTCAAGCATCTCATCAATATGACTTGGGTCAGCTGCAGTTCAAAAACTTACGCTGAAGTCCCTCTTGCAGTGTTGTGATTAGGATGAAGGTGTCTGAACAAAAGAGCCATGTTCCACTATTTTACAGAGCCACATAACTCCATGGTGATATGGGGAAGTTTAGGCAATAGCTGCTTCCAAACACATCTGGGGTTTAGATTGAAATAAAGCCTACAGGAGCCTCCCACTATTCTGTAACAATTCTTAACTCCAGTCAAGTACATATTGCAATTCTTTGATTGGAATTTATTTTTCTTTTAGAGGAAAAATTCTCCATGACATTCGGAATTCTTAGATGTTGAGGCTGCTTACCTAACTACTCCACATTTTCTACCTGAAAAGTCTTTGTGCCTGAGCAGCTTTCTTCACTGTGGTGACATAAATAAAAAATACCTGGTGTTCTAAGTTTTTTTTCTATAGCATATTATCTCCAATCTGCCAGATCAACTTTTGTTGATACCATCTCTAAAAATTTTGAGTGTGCTACCAATTTAGTGAGGTGTGCTCCACTACACAGAATAAAAATACTTCTTAATTCTTTTCCTCTGACAGTTTCTGCACTATCTTGACGTTTATATGTGCATAAAGTTCACAGGAGCCACATCTTTACAATTCTTAGATGTTCTTTAAAAAGGTGTATTTTCCCAATAATGATTCTAGGAGACATTTATGACATATTTCTAAGATCTTATAACAGGATTTACAACCTAAATTTGTATTAAATATTTATCCTAAAACAAAGTTTCTTTGCTTTATATATATATATATATATATATATATATATATATATATATATATATATATATATATATAT
>PVKA01014096.1:0-34648 GCA_004027165.1 Ctenomys sociabilis | reverse complement strand
TTTTATAATAGGGAAATAGCCAAAGCCATATTGTACTTTATTGTGCCTGAAAATCTCCAAATAAAGATGAAAAATTAAAGCATATTATTGAAGGAGGCAAAGGGAAGGAAGCACTTAGTCCACATTTCTGAGGTTAGTACCTGAAATTCAAGCAGAAATGTGGCCTAAGTGCTTCCTTCCCTTTGCCTCCTTCAATAATATGCTTTAATTTTCATTACAGCAAATCCCAACGCCTTCCCTTAGCAAATTAGTTTTTTAAATATTAATGTCTATATAACAAATCACACAGCCAAGAATATCATGTTACGTATCATAAATTATTTTACTATACTTTACCAATTTGCAGAGGGCTCAGACAGATAATTCTTTTGCTCTTGTCAATGGATTTCAGTGGGTAAAATCCCACAGGAAAATGAACTGGCTTTCATGCACCACATGGAAAATTTTAGGCTAATCAGAAATTCATATACTTTAAAAAACGTCAGCATAGGTTGGTAATATTTAATAAAACACTAAAAAATAATCAGTTTTTTTGTGGGTATCTCAGTTACCTTTCTGTCTTTGCCTGGGCAAAATACCCAACACTCAGAATTAAAGAAGGAAAGGTTTATTTAGTTCACAGTTTGTGGAGGTTTCAGTCCTTAGTTGGCTGGTTTTCTAACGTGGAAAAGGGCAGTGGTTCACAGCAAAGTAGACAGCAAAAAGCACAGGGAGGAGCAGAGCGGCTGCCTCTCTCCTCTTGGATTATAAACTGGCTACTGTGGAGTGTGAATGTAGAGCTCACATAATGCCCATGACCTCCTCTGGCCCAGGATGAGGATGTTTACAAAGAACTCTGGCTCTGCTGAGTCACTTAATTAAAGTTCTGAGCTTCTCAAGTTGACACAATGTATCAGTCAGTACAGTTGGGTTTCTGGAAGCATTTCTATATTGATGTGTAAGAAAAGACATTGTACAGTGTGGGGGAAAAAGGACCAAACTCTTAGCCCACACTCCAGAAATAATCATGTGTATGTGTTCTTAGAAGAATGTCATAGGATTTGAGAAAATAGCCCAGCATCATATCTAGATTGTGCCTCTGTTGTGGAGAAATTTCCTGTGCCTGCCAGCATCTCATAGGTCCAGCCATTGCTGGTCTCAGCATTCTTTTTTTAGCAGTGGACTCACAATGATCCTGATGTTTGGACTTCCAAAGCAAATAATCTCCACTGGACAAGGCGGCCTTGGCTAACGTATGCCAATCCTTAGGGGTGAACCATCCTTGAGTCATGGAATCCAGTACAGTGACTGTATAAGAGGCAATCGTGCCATACTGAGTGACAGCAGTCTTTAGTTCTTTTAAAGATTTTAAGTCAAAAGTGGTGTGAGTTCTGATAGTTTGAGGTTGTTCCCCTTCATTTCCCACCCTTTGTGTTTTGGTTACAGGAAACTCCCAAACAGCAGCCATTTTGTTCTTTGGCAATGGTTGGGAGGAATTTGAAGATAAAATGACGGGCAGCTCATGAGCGGCCTATTCGAGGCGAAGCTCCTTAGTAAGGTCAGGGTACTGGTTTTCCAATCGAATTTGTTTTTGGAGATCCTCCACTCTCATTTCTAACTCCTGGATTACAGGAAGGGACAGTTTGTGTCCCCTCAATGTTGGGGAGAGGGGAAGTACCCATGGCAATGACGGGCAGTTCTCTGCTGCCTCATCAACAGAGGTCTCCAGATCAATGGCTCCTTTATCAGAGCCATCAATATTAACTATCAAGTCACGGAGATCAGGGTACAGGTTACTCATCCCAGGGTCAGTTATAGGTTCAGGAGGCGCACTGGGCAGAATCACATTACGGGGGCCCTCGTGGAGCGCCAACATGGCGTCATCAGGAGGGGGAATGGGGGCGATTGCTAACTGCGCAGCCCCCTCTGGTTCTTCCTCATCAGCAGAGGAAAAGGAATCAGAATCTGCCTGGGAGGGCGCCGGTGTATTCCTGGCGGACAATTGAAGGAGATGTTCCCCTTCTCTGACAACCTGGTCAACTAGGGGATCCCACTGCTGTTGCTGAAGTATCTCACCAATGAGATTCCAAAAAGAAAAGGCAGTCACAGGGACCTTCTCCAGTCTGAAGATCCTATAATAATCTTGCAGAGAGCATCACCTACCCTCTGCCATGTTTTAGAATTGATCGTGCTCTCTAGGGGGAACCAAGGGCACACCTTATGGATGAATTCAAAATATTGGGTCAATTGTTTCATTTTAACCTTTACTCCTCGTGCCTTTAATGCTTTGCTCAAGACTTCAACAAACTTTTCTTGTTCACTCACTGCTGTCCTATGTCGGGAGAAATGGGAATGGGGTGCCGTTTTCTTACTGAGGAACAGGTGTCGCAGCAGGTCACTGTGGCGCAGCCTCTTTACTTTTGCGTTGTGCTGGCCTTCTCCAATGACTCCATCCCTGAATCCTTCATGCCAGAGTGTCCCACGTTGGGCGCCACTTGTCCTGTCCAGCGGGGAAGTCAACACGGGTCACCTGGGGAAGGAGCGGGGATGAAGAAGGGACAAAGGACAGGAGACATGAGAAATGGAGACAAGACAGGATTCTGATCAAGTCTTGTCTATTGAAAGGAAACTCTGGGTATATAAAGTGGAGGCATAGGGAAATGACATCGGTGGGTAAAAGGTGCGAGTAACTAGGCAACCGGGCTATGACAGGAAGTCCCACCTCGGGGCATAGCAGGAGACTTTTGGGAAATAAGCGGGGTAAGAAGAATTAGGAACTTAACTCAGCAGAGGAATGGAAATGTAAGAACATGGCTGAGACTATTATAAAGTAGATGTGAGTCAAGTTTCCCACATGTAGCTGTTTACTTAGCTTTTATAGCTGAATTATATCACAGATTCAATAATTAATACTTTCTACCTTGTTATTTTCCTAGTGGTTGTCCATAGTGCTAGAAGCCAACATAATATCCTGTTCAACCACCATTAGTGCAAATCTTGCCTCTCATAGAATTTAAGAACAAAGATTAACATAGAATAGTTAGATTCTGACCTTATGCTTGCCAAACAGGCACTTATGCTGAGCTATCTCCCCAGCCTGAGACTCTTCTCTTTCTTATTATTGTTATGTATTATCGGTCAATTTAAGACAATTAAATAAAAGGTTTCTTCTCCAGGAATGAATAAAAATACCTGAAGATATATGGAAGAAAAACTACAATGTAAATAACTGATTTCTAATTTTAAAAATCTTGTCTCCTATGAAGTATTTTATAGCCAATAAGTAACAAATGCTATATGAATAGCACTTTGCCACATTCATAATTTTTCAGCAAATACTATCACAATGTCTCATATTGTAAATCTATTTAAATGGGACTTTCATGAACTTATATAAAGTTATTCTAGAATAAATCACCATAGGACAAATAACATCAAACCCAAAACAAATGTTTTTAATGTAACAAATATATTTTCACATTGCTCATTTTAAACCAATAATTTTCCAGGATTGTCTGCTTGAGCATAATTTCATGAAATGATTCCTTAAAAGTACAATTTAAAAAAAAAAAAAAAGGAGAGGAGAATGTGCAGCAGGGATGCTGCATGAAAAGGACAAAGTGCTGCAAGCTGAGGCCTGCAACTGCCTTCAGAACCTGAAAATAAAGCAGCTGGATGAAGATTTTGCACTGGTCTACCCAGGCTATTCTCCTAATCCAGCGATAATCTCTCAGACTTCCATCATTTCACAAGCCTATATGCTTGTGGTAATTTCTTGTAATAACAAAAGAAAATAAGTAGCTCTTGATTCATTCATATCATCATACCTTTAGGTAGAGTCAACAAATAGACAAGAAAGATATTTTTTTCCTAATGTAAGATAGTGGTTTATGAATAGATTGAGAGAAAATTACAGAAAATTAATTAAAAAATTAATTGCATCTGGTTAAATTTAGACATGCCTGGATACTGATGATGATTTTTCTTTTCTGAAGTGGGGATTGAACTCAGGCCCTTGTTCTTGCCAGACAAGCATTGTTCTACTGAGCCATCTCCTCAGCCCAAACTATTATTCTTAATTTCATTTCTTTTTGTCTTTGGTACATTGTTTTCTGTCTGCGTGTCTTGTGTTGAGGGCAGGTTTGTGTTTAAGTATTCTCAGACATAGACTAATCGTGCAAGGTTCTGGTTATATGTTGATTGACGTTGATCTGTGCTTTTCCCAGTCACCTTGAAGACATCAATTTTTATCTCTCCATGAAAGTTTCTCTAAGTGATCTATTTTGTTAAATGGAATTGCTTCTCCCACCTCTTTCTCCCATATTTTGATCATATCATTTTATACTGTTTTCATGCCTTCATATTTAGAATTTGTTCTGGGTTTTGTATTTTAATTTTTGTTCAAAAATTAATTGTATTTACTGAACTGTAGTTTTAGTTGAACAATCTGCATTACTGAATACTTACTGTTATTCTAAATATTTAATAGTTCAGAAAGGAAAAAATACATCAATGCATTTACCCCTTTTCTGACTGAAAATAGATCTACATGTACATGGGCAGATTTTACTTTTGAAAATAGTTTGATGGTCATTTGCAATGGATTAAAAATATTTTAGAATTAATTAAATATAGTGTTCTTTCATTTCTCCAGCAGATCGAGTTCATTGATAAGTGCTGACCACACTTATTTCAATCTGGTTCCACTTAGTGTAAATCACTGGGGCTGGGGAGATGCCTAGAATAAGGGATTCCCTGGCAAGCACAAGGGCCTGAATTCAATCCCTGGTTCCATCAAAAAAGAGTGTAAATTATTAGATAAATCTTTCATATGTGCAGCACATGATACTAATGTATAATTTGTGAATTATATACTTTAGGACTATAACTAAATTTTATGATTTAGTCATAGTTTCCTTATAAAATAATGTAATATCCTAAGATATTCTATTCTTAGGAACACAAGGGGATAAGAATCAGCATTCAGATCTATAGCTAAGAGCAAGAAAAGAGCCATAAAGCTGGGCCAGCAAGGATGTACCTGTAAAGTTGGTGCCTTGATGACCTTCAAAACTGAAAAAAAAAGAAAAAAAGTTTGGCATTAAAAGAGAAACCTCGTGTTTTTATTCAGTATAATATAAAAATAGATTGGAGGTACCTGAGGGATCAGTAAGAACCCAAACTTCACTAACACAGTGGTGTTAAAAATAAGGGTACATTACATATATTTTAGAAGATATCCCTGGGAGACCTTAATGCTTAATGGAATGAAACCAGATAAAGAATTAATCCTGGGGATTTGTTCTGCAGCCACCCAGGACCTGAGTCCTCTTCTTCAGGTGTGACCCAGAAAGTCTGACTGCTGATTCTTATCAGCTGCTGGTGTACATTGGCATCATCTAAAATGTGCTGGTTTTCCAGACACGAAGAATGAAAGAGTTGAGTAAGGACTTCTTCCATCCCGATATCAGCAGAGAGCATGGGAGGCCAAGTGTTGTGCCTGTACAGACAGTGCGTGAAGCTGTGGAATTGAAGCTAAAAGCCAATGGAGATTATAGGATGTTGGACATTCAAGGAAATGAAGTATCTGCTGAGAATGCCCTGGCAGGGAGCAGAGGGGACTCAAGACAAAGATCTTGAGGGCTGGTGATTCCCAGGACTTGGAGGTATAGTGTTTGCATGCTGGGCTTTGCTCTAACTTCTTTGGTTCCCCATGTTTCTCCTTTTGATAGATGGAGGGGTTACTCTGCACTATCGAATTTTTGCTGCATCCACCTTTCAAGGACACTCAAGTAAGATTAAACCTTGAGAATGTGAAAATTGTTTATACTTGGACTCTTCAGTAGTACTGGAATTATGAAAATTTGTCAGTTCTTACACACAATTAAAGACATTTTGTCTAATGAGATGTACGCAAATATTTGGGGGGATAGGGGAGTGGTGTTATGGTTTGGAAATGAAATGTCCTGAGGCCTGCATTGTTTACAGATGAAATTTTGGAAGGTGATCGGGACATGGCAGTGCTACACACATCAGTAGATCAATACAAGGTGGAGCTCAGATCTAAATACGCCCATAGAACGAGGGACCTGATTGGATAAGGGTCACTGGTAATGTAAACTAAAAAAGTGTATCTCCCTGCCAGGGTCCTTCCCGCACTCTCTGCTTCCTAGGCCATGGGATATGCACAGGTTTCATCCTCAGTAGGACTTTTTACTTTGCCACTTAATCATATAAACCTGCTCACCCTGGACAAAACCTATGAAACTTGGAGTCAAAATAAGTGTTTCCTCCTTTAAGATACGGATATTGAGTATTACGTTTCCCTGACGAGAAAGTAACTAAGAAGGAAGAAAATACAAATTACACTTTCCCTTTCAAAATTATTTTAATTTCTTAGCATGAGAGGAGATAGAGGTTATTATTTCAAACACAGATAACACAATTCTTGGTATTCTAACCAAAGTGAGTTATCTGTATATAGTTGAACACTAGCAAGAATTTCTCTTCTTCATAATTATTTTGCCAATTACCAATTGGACACTGGTAAGCATTTTATTTCATGGATGCAGCAAAAGCAAAGAATTTTGTTGAGGAGATACAGTTCTTCACCTTACCTTAAAATTACAATACTTGCCCAAAAAATTCACTGCTGTTTTTTGATTTAAATATAATCACAACTAAAATATCTGCTATATGTGTTTATTGTTTCTTTCTGCCTAACATTAAATTTACTTTGAAAATTACAGGAAATCTTATATTCTTTCTTTCCCTGAGGCTTTATTTCTTTGATAATACCCCTTACAAATTCATATCAATCTATCCAGTGTGCCCTCTTGTTAATATAAATTCCTTTTAAATTAAAGCTGATTAAAGATTTCCCTCTGCAACCAGAGATAATTTAGTGGGCATGAACCATATTTCACCAAACTCATAAAAAGCATTCTTGATTATAAAGTCATTATTATAATATGAGAGCTCTGTGAATTCTTTAATAATCTCTTATAGTAGCATTTTTTCATAATTGATTTCAACAATTATGTGAATCACATGCAAGGGAATAGTAAACACCCACTGTCTCCTCACTTACTTGTTTCATTTTCCATTTTTCCTTAATCTTATGTGGGTAAAAGGATGATAGCGGATCATCTCATGTATCTTAATGCACAATTTAATCTCAAAGGTGCAAGTACACACTGTGGCAGCTGTTGAGGAAGGCACAGGGTCAGCCGGGAATGGGGTCTTTATACTATCAGGGTTCTGTTTCTCCAAAGAAGAATGAAGTGTTCTGTAGGAGCTTGAACCTGGGATGCACAAACTAAAATAGGGCATTAAAAGTTATGGGGTATTACTTGGATCAGAATCCACAAAATCTTTTTGAATTTTTTAGCACCAATTGACTCCTATTATAAGTACGATAGGAATATAATATAAAATAAAAATTTAAAGAAGTTTCAGAGTGTATAAGTAATTGCTTAAGGAAAGAATATGCATTCTGTATTTTCAGAGTCCTAAAATGTCTCCTGTGCCTTTCTTTCAGGAGCATGTTTGAATCTCATAGCTCTGTGTTTCTTGGATCTCACTTTGGTTTCTCTTCTGAGATTAAAAATCCTGTGTTATCTACTGGCCTATGGAAATTTAAATTAGAATTTGCATAGTTAATTCTCTCCTTCAGTCTGTCTGCCTCTTTCTCCTTTTCATCATTTCTTACTGATTTTTGTCACTGAGTGTGATTTTAATATGTGAATGGAACCCCATTTAAAATTCATGGGCCAGCCAAATAGCTCAGCAGATTAAAGGGCATGCAAGAAGGCCCAGAGGACAGAGGTTCGATCCCCAGACCTGCCTTGCTGGCCTTATCCCCAGTGTGCACTGAGACTGCAACAGAGACTGGGAGTGGTGTGGCACACCTGTAATCCCAGCTCTTAGGAGGCTGTAAACAGGCAGATCACTATGAGTCCAATTTAGTAGTGAGACCCTGAACACCTTGTAGACTCGTCGCTAATATATAAATAAATAAATAAATAAATAAATAAATAAATAAATGAAATTCAGAATGTCTGGGTCACCCTGATTTGAACATTGGCACAGGCCTCAGAAAGGAGGTTTCCAAACTCTATTTAGGGTCATCTCTTACTTCTGCAGTTGAAAGCTGGAAATAATATTTTCTTATCACTTCTTGAGTTTTGCTTACAAGGTTTCACTTTTTAAAATATTTTATTTATTTATTTACTTGGTAAATTATCTCGCTATGCACCTCAGACCCATAGTGATCCTTCTCTCTCTTCCTGGCCAGCACTAAGATTATAGACATGTGCCACCACACCCTGTTTCAGTGGCTCAGTGCAGGGCTGGCATGACATACAAAGCTGGGGATTGAACTCAGGTCCTTGTGCTTGCCAGGCAGGCACATAGAATGCCAAGCTATTTCACTAGCTCCTGCTTACTATGAATGTTTCTAAACTGTCAGAGGAACAAAATAATTTGGAACACAGATATCTTGATAAAATAGTTAAGAGACTCCCTTTTGTGTAATTCATCACTTTGTCAGGATATTGCAGTCCAGCAAAATATGCATTTTATTTCTGTGAAATATAAGCAAGAAAGGTGGTTGGAGAAGTACATTGAAGGCCTAGTAGGAAATAAAACTGCAAACAAGAATATGTCAACAATATCTTTTTAAATGTCCTTTCCAAGTCTAGTATTATGGGCATGAAACATTGTTCTGCTTTTGAAAATCCTGTGTAATGTCTACGGTCATACCACCCTGAACGCACCTGATCTCTTCTGAAAATCCTATGTAAGATTTATTTTCAAGAATTTCACATTGCCAGAAAAAATATCGTGTTTGTCTTTTATTTGAATATTTTGTCCAATACAACATTTTTACCTGTATGTGTTCCTTTGTACATGTAAGTATTCTTGTTCATTGCTAAGTACTATTCTACCATATGAATGTATATCACATTTATTTCAGCATTTCATCATTTATTCTCCATTAAATAAACTTGTTAAACTATCAGGTCCAATCACTAGAATAAGATATACATATTCTAAAACTCCAAAGGAAGAAATAAGGGATGCATCTTTTCTGTTTGCATCAAATTTTTATTAGGGATGAAATAACCAAATTATAGACCTGTCTTTTTGCAAACTTTCTGAATATAGACAGCGTTTATCACGTGCAAACCAGGAGGAACAAAATTGAGTTCTTGTTGAAACATTTTGCTGCTTATAGTGCCAAAATTGTTGTTTTGAAATTGCTATTTATGAAACTATAATACTGGAATAATAGAACCCTAATGAATGTGAGTCACTATTTAAAAGAGAAGCTAATCAGTGGAATAGCGTTGTGAGTGCTTAGAGATGGGTTTTACTGCTATGTAGTAGCACAAGTCATATTTCTAAAGCATTACATGCATATGTTTGTCTTAAATATATTTATATCATTCAATTCTAAGGGATGTGTCATTTAGACAACCATAAATCTAAAACAACCAGTGAAAAGGAAAGCAATACACTAAGTTTCTTAATGTCAATGCTCATAATTTTTTTCCTTTCTTTCAAGTTTTCCCCCAATTCAACCCTGTAGTTAAACATAAATACAAGGGGAGGCGAGCAGAGTGTCCTGTTCGTCAGTCCATCTTGAACTTTAAGGGGCTGTTCTTGACCTGCCGAGGGTGATGTCCATTCCACAAGATCGGAAGTCATTGAGATAGGGTGAATTTTCCACCTGGAACTCAGACCTCTTCCACATGACATCCCTGTTTTGGTCCATATTTTGGATATCTGGTGCTCTTTGTAAAAGAGCATCCCAAGTCTGGCAAGTGTGTGACACACATCTGTAATCCCAGGTATGAGGAAGCATGTCCAGGAGTACCACAAGTGTGAGGCCAAATGGACCAACTCAGTAAGGCCCTGTTCTGAACAAAAATTTTAAAACTGGATGGAGACATACGTCAGAGATAGAGTCCCTGTCTGGCATGTGCAAAGCCTTGGGTTCCATTCCCAGAAGTGCTCAAAAGAAAAAGCTGTGAGTCCGTTTCTGATTCCTGCCCTGGCTTCTTTCCTAGGACCTCCTTTCCATTCATCTGCCAGGATTCCAGAGCAGTTGGTCTGCATTAGTTATATGACCTTATGGATGGCAACAAATCCTGACTTGTGAGTGGTGGGCCAGGAGGAGGCTGTGTCCAGCTTCCTTTCACTGGTGTCTTCCATGGTAGATGAGGAACAGAAAGGTCTAAATTTTGATTTATCCTATCAATCAGCATGAAGGTAACTTGTCAGGACAAGGAAACGGGGTATATTTTATTGAAAAGTACTTGGTTTCATTTAAATTTTAATTGATTCATACCTATAGTAGATAAACTTGTATTTTCATTCTTGTTCTTAGCTCCCCATATTTTAAAGAAGAAAAATCAAATTAATGTGATTTTCTCTTTCTTAGCTGCATATTATTGGCCATTTTACAAACTGTATTTATAAAATAGAGTTTTAAGGATTTCTGTATTTGAATGAATATTTCTAAGATTACCCACTACATTCATTCATTCAATCTCCTAAGGCTTGCAGTTTAATGGCATGATGTTTTCTGGGTTTCTAAAAATGTTAGAGGCAGGAGGTACACTTTAATTTGTTTCATCATGTTTGATCCCTAGCTCCACATGCCATGCCAGGCCTGCCCCCAGGAGCACTGAGCCAGTGAATGAGTCTGGGCATGGTGGCACACACCTGTAATACCAACACCAGTGAGACATAAATCAGAAGGATCACTATGAGTCCAAGGTGTATAGTGAGACTCTGCACACACACACAAAATATTTGTTCTTGTTTATTTTTGTATTGTGTTTGAGTAAAATCAGGATTGTTTCTATTCCAGTGCTGAAACTACTGATCATTTGAAATAATAGTCAGTTTTATATCTTTTTAATAGATTGTTTCTTATCTATTGGCAGTTGATGATGTTATATATACTTCGTTGCATTTTTGTTTGTTAGACCAAAGACAAGGCAAGCTGTGAAAAGAACTAACTCTTCCAGTGCACTTCATGTGCACATTAAACGCTAAGTACTGTAGCATAGATGAAGAATGCAGGGAAATTTGTATTTTCTGAGTTGAGTATTTTACAAGAAGAATTTTATGATGTTATATTTAATCTGTATAAGTATCTATTATTGGAGATTTGGCATATAAAATGTAAAGCTATGTACACCAAATGTATCATAAATAATATTAAAATAAAATGAGAAAAAGTATCGCTGATGCATTGCTCAAAGTACTGTATAAATCACCTTTAGAAGGAAGCAAAATACAAGTATCTCCAGAGTGTTATTAGACAAATGCAAAAAGCTGAGTAACTAGTTAGTATTTGTTACTAATCAAAATAATAAAATGGAAAGACTGAAAGATAAATCTTAAAATTACAAAAGGACATAAAATGCTAGGATTAAAATGATTTGCAGTATTTGAAATTTCTGTGAGAGAGACACAGTCATATATGTTTTAGTCATTAGTTTTAATTCATTTGTAGCTATTTGACAACATATTATGCATATATATTTATGATCTATTTGTATCACCTCAGAAAATAATTTCATATATAGCTAAGAATAATCATTGTCATCTCAGGATGATTAGCATAAAAACAATATAAAATTTTATAAATAGATTTCTGTAAACGTGGAATATTTTGCAAATATTGAAAAGCTATGTCCAAAAAATGTTGATGCTACTGAAAAACTTATAAAAGCAGATCATATAGCAAAGACTGAAGAGAAATTGAAGCTTTCTTTGAACTACTGTTCTTCAGAAAGCATTTATGGCTGCTTTGCACATGCATGTATACTAAATGGCTGCATTGTTCAAATCCTCATCAATCCTATCAGAAGAGTTTCAGTCCTATCAGTTCCTCTGATCCAAATTTAGACTGATTCTTACAGTAAGATATCTTAGGATTTCAATTAAAAATGGAGGCTTACATCCCCTGTGTTTCTGTCTCTTCCACTGGTAAATCTTGAATCGAAGTTTTTCCAGTCAACACTGAATCAACTTTATGTATGTCGCAGTTTCTCCGAAGTCTCTAACAAAATGATCAGTTTCCTTGAAAACTGCTCTGAATAGGAATAAATACAAGCCAGGAGCTTCAGATATAACTGAAAATTGTCTTATGTCCTTATTAAAGCAGTAGGAAGAAACGGGAAAATTAATTTTAGCAATATATTGTACTAAACTCATGTACCATAAATTCAGAGACACTTAAATTGTCAAATTCAATTCATTCCAAGTTGCCATTACAGCACTTAAAAGTTTCAGAACTGAAAATATTTTCCCATAAGAAATTAAAGAAAGCAAAGTAATTGGTGCCGAAGCTCAAAAGTTACAGTCTTAAATTTACTGCTCCAGGATTTAACAAATAGGGCAAACCACGTGCCCTGCCAGCTCCGCCCCAGGGAGTGCTGAGCCCATGAGTGAGTCCGGGTACAGGGGTGCACTGTGGTGATGTGTGACTGTAATTCCTGCACAAGGGAAGGCTGAAAACAGGAGGATCATTATGAATCTGAGTTGCATAGTGAGACCCTGCACCAAATACATAAAAAATAAATAAAACAAGAACAACAAAACAAAAACCTAAAACATATGGTGATGATTTCCATCTTTAACTTGGTAGTTATTCTCAAAGTTTTCCTGTCTGCCTTACTGTGGGTATCACTAATAGACAGGATATTTTATGCAAATAAAGTAAAAGCATCCAAGTGATGAAGGATTCAAGGCTCTAAGGCCAACGCTCTGTGGTGTTTGGTGAGAGAAGCACTTAACCTACTGCCCTCATCTCTGTGATGAGACCAGGCCTGTGACTCACTCTCAGTCCGTACATCTTTCTTCAGGTTATATTTTTGGTTCAACTAATGAGCAGACTTTTTCAAACTTTGCTGTTAGAGTTGTAGAAAGTTCAAGCTTCGGGCCTTTCCACAACTGAGGTGTCACTGTCTAAACCTTCAAGTAGGTTAACTACTATTATAAAATTGTTAATGATGAATATCTTATTTTTCAGCCTCAATGTTCAAAAATGGACATTTACTTGACAATTGCATCATAGTTCAATTCTAAGTACTCACACTGCAAGTGCTTTACTGGCATTTCTGGCCAATGGTACCCCTATTAGAAAGTACAGATATAGTAGAAACATTGTGGGGGTCAGGGAGATGGCTCCCTGGAATGTGCACTTCCCTGGCAAGTACAAGGGCCCAGTTCCACCAAAAAAAAGACACAAACATTGTTCTGGAGGCTGACCTACTCTTATTTCTAGAAATTTCGTTATGTCATTCTTTCTTTCAATAAAAAATATTGTATTTATTTGTTTGTTTGATATCGGGTCTCACTATGGAGTTCAGATTTGTTGTGATCCTCCTGTGTTAGCCCCAGAGCTAGGTTTATAGGCATGCAACACCACGCCTAGGTTTTGTGGCCTGTGCTGCTTGTGGTACCGAGATCTCCTGAGCTCCAGGCACGAGATTCTTAACAAAATTATTTGCTGTAGGGTATAACTTTTAATGCTTTGATTACTTTTTGCCAGGTTTTCTCATGCAGTCCATTTTCCACTACTGCTTCTGCTATTATAGTTGAAGTTTTTTTCCAGGGTGGCTAAACAAAGTTTCGTACTTTATTTTAATTAATATTTTTCTTACAGTTTTGTATCTTGAAGAACTGTAAGACAGATTCACTGCTCAGGCAAAGAAGCTACAGGCTGAGAAACACGAACGATATAGCATCAATCTGAGGCAGAAGGACCCAGGACCCTGTTTTCAAAGTCCAGGAGCTGGAGGTGTATATCCGCAGGCAAAGGCAGCAGCAAAACTGTACCAGCTCAAGAAAACTGAAGCTTTGCAAGGAAGCCTGACTTCCTATTTCCCTTTCACTCTGCCTAGGCAGAAGCTTAGCACTGGTGCCACCCACTATGAGCAAGATCCTCCCTCTTCAGTTCTCTGGAGTACACATCAGTCAACTGTAGAAACAGTGCACAGATAACTCCAAATCTGGTAGGTGCTGCTTAATCCTGTCAAGTTGACTGTCACAACTGACAGTCACCAATGGAAACGTTCTCTACAGAAGGACTTAGACACCTTACATGAAATTAGATTCCTCTCAGAAAGTACAGTATTCATTTCTGTTAAGTATCATGTACGATATGCATATGTATATTTGTATTAAATTCTTAATGCAAGATTTTCAAGTCACTGTGGAATTAATTAGAAAAAAGAAATCATACCCTTGAGATTGAGTTATTTTTAAAGGATCAAATTTTTATTTTTATGCTCTTCTTTATAGCTTTTCTTAAATACATACATTTACTGATGTTTTATAGCTCTCTCAGACCTTTTCAGGGTTTACAATCTTTAAAGTTTTATTTTACTTATAATTTTTTCAATAAATAAATTTTTGACAAACATAATATCTACATGTTTCTTTTTTATGGAGAGATGAAAACTTGTTGATTTGTTTTAATTTCACATTTTGAAGTATGTGCCTCTTTAAAATATAATTGGTCTACAGAAGAAATGGCAAGCCCTTTTTGAGTCTCAGAGTTTGCCCAAACTGCAAACAACTTCAAAGCAAGTTATTTATCATGAAGTGGCAATTAAACATGAATGCTAAAATTCTAGTTTAAAAAAAAAACACCTCATATAGCTTTTGTCTTGAAAGAAACACGTGTATGCCCTACATTCCCTACCACTGGGCTGCCTCGAGTTTGATGACCTTGCTTGGATGTTTGTAAACAGCCTCATTACAGTCTTCTGCTTCCATGGCCTCAAATTATCTTTTCACTTCATCTTTAGGTTCTACAACTATGAAGCTATTCACTTTTTATGCTAGAACTAGGTTACCATAAGCATGTAATAGGATTTTTCTTACTCAATAATTTTTTGTGAAGTTGGATTGCCCTAATTATCTTAGATTTCAGAAGTTTTCTATTTTCTTACCTTATATAGAAGTTATTTTTTAATATAGTTCATGTTTATACTTTTCTGCTGGATGGTTAAGACCAAGATAAAGCAAGACTCATATAACAAAAAAAGTGCAACTTTTGTATATGACAAGGTCAGTTAAATACCTTCACGATTTACCCGGAAGCCCTGTACAGATGTTTGTAGATCTTTTATCAGTGTCAGCCATCTGGATGAATCACAGCCATTGCTTGAACAATTTACTCTCTGAAAAAACCTGAGAGAATGTTTTTTCTCCATGTGACTCTCCTACATCATCAATCACTTTCTTCTGTGGTTCCATAATCTCCTTGATCAGAAACCTTGGGACATCACTGAGTATAGGTTCTCCTATGTCCTGAGTCTTCACTGAACTAGGGGGACCAGGGCCATAATGTTGGCTGTCCTTGTAGCCCTTCTTTTTCTCTAACTTTTGATGTGCAAACTTAAGTTGTTAACCCTTCAGAAGAGAAGCTTAATGATATTTTCACCCTAACACATAGGCTGCTGAGTTTGACATCAGTATCTGTCTGAATATCGAATGCTTTAGACATAACATGGAATAGGTATTTTCTGTCAATCATTGCTGTGTTAAACTTTAAATCTGTACAGAATGTGAAAAAAATTAAAAATAGAAATAAACAGTTACACATTTTTACACAGAAATTTAGAAATCTAAACATATACAACCTTGTAGCAGGACAGTCCTTTGGCATTTTATTCTTGTATCTTGTTTTCTTATATTATCTTTTTTTAAAAAACAAACATTTACTTGAGAGAGTATATAGTAGTAATTGATATGACATTAGAAGTAGTACACATATAGAAGACCAGAATAACAGGCCATATTAATATGCTGAACTGCAATAGGTTCAAGTCAACAAGCTCTGATGTTGCCAGTTCTGTGGTTAACCCACTACTATTAAGGACTACTGGACTGTACTGGAGGGATATAAATGAGAGAGGGATATAAATGAAAGACCATTTTGTGGTCTTTAAGATAGATATGCAGTTGCTTTCTCTTAACTGGGTGAGAAGAAAGATTTGTACTAATAGTGTTTCAGCAGGATATCATGTCCGCATCTTGTATCATGAACAATCACTATGAAGACAACAATATCAGTGTATTAATTATTGTAGCTGTCCTACTAAACTATTTTGAAACTACCACATTGCTATTTCTTTCTCCATAAAATTAATTTAAAAAAACTAAGTTTTGTCTCATACAGCCTCATAATAAACTGTAAGACAAATTTCTGTTGTTTTTATTAATTTTATTGAGACAAATAATGAGATAGTTTCAAATCACGTTATTAAGACAGTTACAGTAATTGATACAATGCATATTGTTGTCTTCATAGTGATTATTCATAGTACAAAATGCAGACATGATATCCTGTTCAAACCTTATTAGTACAAATCTTTCTTCTCACTCAATAAAGAGAAAATAGCTGTATATCTACCCTCACTATTTTACATATACAGATACAAAACGGTCCCTCATTTATATCTCCTTTTTTGTTGTTTAGTTTTGTCAGAGACGGGTATACTTTTGTCATTCAAATATTGTAGGTGCATGAATTCAGCTAAATAATCCAATATAGTTCAGCAGTCCATAATAGTAGTGGTTTATCTATAGGACTGGCTATGTCACAAGTTGTTGATTTGAGCCTTTCACAGCTCAACATATTAATATGGCATTGCTTTTTATAACTCATGTTTATATTTTTCTGATGGATGGTTAAGACCAAGGCAAGCTATATATAATAAGAAATGTAACTTTTGTATCTGATAACGTCAATCAAGGTTGATCTCAGGATTTATCCTGTAACTCTGTACCACAGTTTGTAGATCTTTTGTCAGTGTCAGCCATGCGGATGAGTCACTGCCCTTGCTTGACCAATTTGCTCTCTGTGAAAGCCTGAGAGAATGCTTTCTCTCCATGTGACTCTCCTGTTCATTTCTGAAGTGACCAATCCCTTCATTTGTTAACTTATTATCCGTTCACCTTAAAGCCTGGGTCATAAGCTCCCTCACTTTCTCTCACTACTAGCTGCTCCTTGGCAGACTTTGCTTTTTCTTTCTTACTTTCTTTGTAAAATACATTTGCAACTTGTCTAAGGCTTTAAAATTTATTTTTATTTAATTTTGCTTTCTTGAGGATTTACAAATAAGATTCTCTCTCATAGTGTCTTAAAAACAAATTAATTTCCATAGAAATTTTCCAGTTTAGGGCCGGAAAGATAGGTTAGTAGAATGAGCATTCACCTGGCAAGTGCAGGGTCCTTAGTTCAATGCACACTACTTAAAAAAAAAAAAGGAGAAATTTTCCAGTTTAAATTTTATGTCGTAAAACTGGAATTCTTTCCACTAAAACATATTATTAAATTTAGTAATTTACAGTGTGAATTATACCTTTTAGTTAGTGGTGTAAAACTTAGTATTATAATTAATAATGTAAGCTAGAAATGTTGTCTTAAAGCATTTTACCTTGATTTGCTTTTATTAATCAATGATGGTTTTTAAAAGTGACTCATAGGTTAATATATTATTAATGAAATTCATATTGTATAAGACAAATTGTTTTCTAGATTCAAAATCTTAAATTTTTGGGAACAGGTTGAAATATATTCAGAAGTAAAAAAAACATGTAAAAATAAAGCAATGGAACTAAACTGGCAATATTTTTATGAAGGTTTTATGTTTTGGATGGTAGTGAAAATTTTACTAGTTTGGACTCCTTTACTCCTCATGCTGACTTTTATATTTCTCAATTATGCCTGTAGTCATACTCACTAAAGATATATGTTTTCTTATGTGCTCAGTGTCTCTTTTTTTCATTTTGCAAGAGAAACAAATAATTTTTTGAAAAAGAAAATTGCACCCATTCAGAAAATGATTTACTAACAAGTACAGGGAGCCAAAATGACATGAAATTGAAATTGAACCATTCAAAACTTCATCTTTATTGCTAGCAGAGATAAACAAGCGGTAAGTAAACATTATACTCCAGTTATATGTAATGGAGAAGGGACTATTTCTTGTGTAGAATCATACATTTAAAAGCTGAGGTGCTAGCAAGTTTGGTGACATGATCAACCTCAGTATGACACTATTGTTCTCTAGAATGTCATCCCAGACGTGAACTTTGGAAGAAGGATTAAAATTTATAATAAATATGAACAAGAAGGGAATGGTCTTCCTCAGAAGGCAGATACATGTGTCTAAGGAATTCTAGTACAGGAAACAGCAATAGATTTTTAACACTGGGTTCAGGAAGTGTGAGATCCTACTCAGATCTGAAGTATACCAATATAAAAGCAAGTGAAAGAAATAAACTGAATGCAAACCCCGCTAACCTTGAGAAACTGAACATTTTAAATCTGAATTACTCTGCTCAAAAGACATCATCAGTGTTGTATTGTAATTGAGGGCCACATCAAATGCAAGATTAGTGCACCAGAGTTGACCTTAAAGTAAAAAAAAAAAACAAAAAAAAAAGGGAAAAATAACCATATAAGGCAGTCACTGAAGGAGTGGAAGGTCTATCTAAAATAGGGAGAATTCAGGCCAGTGAGATAGCTCAGCAGTCTACAATGCCTGCTTAGGCAAGCTTAGGCAAGTGCAAAAACCGCAGTTCAATCCCAAGCACCACATGCTATGCCAGTCCTAACCCCAGGGTAGGCTAAACCAGCCACAAGACAGAAAAGAAAGAATGAAAGAAAGAAAGAAAGAAAGAAAGAAAGAAAGAAAGAAAGAAAGAAAGAAAGAAAGAAAGAAAGAAAATTCATTATGTTGCTAATATAAATTCCAAAGGAATCAAGATGTTTGGAACACAGAAAATACAAACATATCTTGTATATTATGCATTTGTATGCATAATGTATAAGATATGTTTCAGACATATTTAAGAGATGTTTAAAAGATAGATATAATGACACATTAAACTTTCAAGCATGTGTCATAATTCAGTTTAAATGCACAGGTGCTATAAATCTCAATAAAACTATTAATCTGCAGATAAAACTTATTCTGAGAAGACTAAATTCTGTCCTTTTGATCTCATTGTCTTATAACTTTAATCCAAATAACTGAAAACAACAGTGTCAAAACACTATTGCTTGGTACATGAGGCAGTGAAGATAAAATAAACAAATGATTGGCATGTAGTTAGTAAAGGTAATTGTGCTTCAATTATAGGAGTACCATACTCTGCTAATTTGTATGTGATCCTAGTCTTTAATAGGTTTGAAAAAAATATATAAAAGAAGCATAGAAAATTTAGATTTGGATAAATCCTAACTATGAGAATCAGAGTATGCCTAAGACATGCAGTCTTAACCAAAATTTCTGAAGGATGCATTCTTCATACTGTTTCTAATAGAAAATGAAAGAAATAAAAATAAATAGATGAATAAATTATGAAAGAAGATTATAATTGAATTCTTCAAAGTAGATTATTTCTATAGTCCTGAAAATGAAAAGGACTCATGTTGGTAATATTATATTTTCATTTGAATATATTGCATTCCATGGGTCTGTGCTGCTATGTGCTTCATGCTGGTGGAATTATTTAGTGAACTGCTTTACACATGGACATAGTGAGTTGGGAAATTAAATAGCAGGTCAAATTTAAACTAATGTAAAGTGCATCTAGGTAATTTATTTAGTATCATATTTGCATCAATTTCAAAGCTTTCAGAGGCAATATCCAAATAGGCTGGACTTCCTTACTGTTCTTTTAGTCTCCTTTCTAAAGTCAGCAATGTTTCCAGAAATTCATACTCTTTGCCTTCTTAACTGGAAAGCATAAGAAAGAACATAAAATTTTCTACCTTATTTCTTATTCTCTTCTTTGCACAAATACAAAGATTTATTTTTCTGAGAATAAGGAAGACAATGACTGTGTTTGTTCTTTACATATTTAATTTCTCCTTACTGTCTTCCCTTTGTAATTAAAACCCCTTATACAATAGAAGTCATAACAATGTTATTTTACTCTGAACTTTAAAAACATTGGGAACTTTTACTGATTTGAGTAAAACAATTCCTGTCTGGCTTTCCTTAATATAAACTTGCATTAGGACGCTTGTTAATTTTATTTTATTTTTATTTATTTTTACATTTATTTATTTATTTATTTATTTATTTATTTATTTATTTATTTTTGAGGTTGAGGAAAAACTTTATTAGATAGAAAAGCTTCTGTCGGAGAGGGTCAGAAGGGGAGCCAAGCAGGTTGCCCCGGGAAGCTGTCTCTTTTAGGGACTTTTATAGGGTAAAACCATGCGGGACTAAGGTAGAGAAGGGGTCTCGCTTTGGTGGATGTGGGGTGGGACAAAACTATGGTCAACCAATGGGATTACAAGCACCATTGCTCAGGTAAATTTGATTAGACCCAGGACCAAATGGGGAAGCAAGTCACGTAGTAATGGGGCATGAATAGGGGAGAGGGTCTCTTCCCCTTGGGGGTTGGGCTAGTAACTCACTTGGATCTTTTCAGGTGATTGCTACCTATTCAGAATATCAATCTCTGGTGTTACTCTTTTAGCATCTGTTTTGGCCTTTAGGTCTGGTTCACAGCAGGAGCCTCTGTTCCTCCCCAGAGTTGCAGATATCTTGTTTCCTGTTATTATTTCTTTCAAGGGCCTAGCCCTAACTGACTGCCTAAAAAATATTTCTATCTAACTCTGCTGCCTGTAACATTCCCCCCTCTGAAGAAGTAACCTGAACTGCCTTGAGGGATGTGGACGATGACCGCTCTGGCTTCTTCATGCTTAAAGGGGTCGTAGTTGTGAATTGGCAGTCAGATATATTCTTCAGAGGTTCTATCTAAAGGCCCTCAATAGATGACAGGCATTGTCATTACAGTTTTGAATCTGGAGAAGACAAAAACAAGGAAACAATTTATATGTATGGGTCAAATAATCATATCAACAAGATGACTATGAAAAAGACAAGTTAGATATCTCAAATGTGGGGTTTAATCCTTTTTTTTATCTTTTATAGCCATTTTGTATAGTTAAACAAACTAGAATTTTTTATTATCATTGGGGCACATGAATTGTCAGAAATAGGGAAAACACCAAGTACTCTCCAGTTGGCAAGTGGGGCCACTGCCTGTGTAAGCACCAACAAATCTGTACAGACAAATTTGTATAAGCATCTATGGAAAGTTTTACAGGCTTTTTCCTTATGTTAGTAGTTCCCATGGGTTCTCTCAGGCTGAGAGGAGAGACGCATAACCACCTCAGTCTGAAACTTTTTCTGACTCTATCATAAACATATTTTTTTTCTAGCAGCTTTGGACATTTTTTGTTTGAAATGTCCCTTTTCTCTGTCTGGATCTAGGAAAGCATAACTTTTTCCATTTTTGGACTACCCTTTGTTCCTGTAGGCTGTTAGTATCACCATTTTTATTTTCCATCTATAATTTTATTTTGTATCCTTTTTACTGAGACACCTTCTGAGCAATTTTTACCAACTTAGACAAATTTATTTTTGTAAACCTTTTTTACTTCTGTAGCTCATGTCAGATACTGAAGTCCACTGAACAGCATATAGACAAAATCTGGTGGATGTCAATTAAAGGAATCTTAATCCAGTATATTGGTTATAAATTTTACCTGTATGATTACCTGGGTTTTGGTGTCTTCTAGGAAAGAAAAAATTTTTGAGAAATGGAAGCACATCAAAGCATGAACATTTGAGCTAACAAGTATATTTATAAACTTTTTTGAGACCTAGGAATAGTAACTTACTAGCTCTTAGACCTTTGTATTTATGGAGTCTGACAGTTTGTTATAAGCCTCTCTGGCTTTAGTTAAGTGACATCACACCTGTATTAACTATGAGCATGAAATACTTGAGTTATATCAGAAATCAACCAGATTAATTTATGCATTTATCATGAAATACACAGCATTTAGTCAGATTAAACCAATGAAATACCTTGTAAATCTTGTACATGAACAAGAATATATTACATTTGTAAAATGCCAGTCTCAGTATCATGTTGATTAGTAAGTAACCTGAATATATTGTAGTATCTTAGTTATAGCTAAAGCAACACACCTTTTAAAATCTTTTTATTGATTTTGGAGGGAAGCTCAGGGCTGGAGAATGACAAAGAGACCTGTGCTAATGTCCAGCAATGGGCTGGGTTTTCTTCCCTCTATAGTCTTGATTACTCAGGGCTCCTCTGATGGAGGCAGGCCCATGGCCCTTTAGTCCTACTGGACCATTGAGGAAGCTGAGTCTGATCTCTGGGGCCTTCACCTCAGAGTACAGCCTCACTTTTAGTGGCTGCCTTGGCAGTCAGGGCTTGGCTTGTGGGCCTCTTAAGGCAGTCCCTTTTATGCTGTCCTGGCTTCTGACAGCAGTAGCAGATGAACCTCATTGTCACTGAGCTCTTTTTGGAGCCAAGAGAATCAGACAGGGTCTGTTTTGAGGCTGCAAAGGCAGCCATTTTTTGTCTCTTTGTTTTCTTTACCTGGTTTTCTCCAAGTTCCGATTATAGGACATGTAAACAGTTTTTACCAAAGTATCAAATGAGTTGTGTGGAGCAAAAGCTACCTTTTATAGCTCCTGATCTGTAAGAGTAACTTTTTCTATTGAACTAGCATCTCAGCAAGTATGTTTTACCGGTGTATCTACTAAACATTACAAGAAATCAGAGGGGTATGTATCTTTTTCCTAGTAAATAGCTAAAATTTAAAATAACTAGAAGGCTTGGTTAAGTTCTTAGACTTTTAAGAATATGCACTTGAAAGAAAAATGTCTTTTTTTGTTTTTCTTTCTGGCCCGCCATCAGGCCAGCAGGGGTCTGACTGCTTGGGCTCCAGTGAGAACTAGAAGTTCCACTGATTGTCTATCTCTTGGCTCTTTAAAATTAACTCTTATTTATTTCTAAATGTAATGGCAGCTTGTAATGCTGCCTTTTTTCATAAACATCAAAGCTTGGTTTAAGATTAACTTTTCCATCTCTTTAATCTAGTTCATAAGTCTGAATAAATCCTCTAAAATACATCAATGTACTTATCAGGATCATCTAGAAATTTTCCAAAATCTGACTTTATCTGGTTTAGGTCACTGAGAGAAAAAGGTACATGAACTCTAGAAGTTCCATTTACCTCTTGTAAAGAACATTGTCCTTGAACAGCTTGCCTAAGCTCAGTTAAGAATGAGTGTGGCCCAGTAGAGGTCCAGATTATAGCTCTCCTCACCCTCTAGACTAGAAAAGCAAATAGAGGAAACCTTACTTTCAGTACTGGTGGGCGAGGCTGTGCCTAATGTTGTCTTGTCCTTAGGCTCAAGGTAGTGATGGCTTGGGCCTCTGAACGGCCTGGTTCTTCCGTGGTTTCCATCCACATTTTTAAAACTTCATTAAATAAAAATATCCTTTTTAATATAAACCAAATCTGAACATGACACTTTTACCATTTTCATATCTTTTTAGTTATAAAATATCATAATTTATACTTTCTTCTGCATTTCATTTGGATTAAACAGCTCTTTAGTATGTAAGAATCAAATGTTTTCTGGTCCTTAATGAAGCACACTCTAGAGGAGTAAGAGATTTTAACCATGAGATCCCCAGATCTGGATTGCAATAAGAAACTGTAGGGCGTTCCCCTTCTTTATTTCTAATTGATTCCCTCCCCCAAGGCGTCCCTCAAGAAACCCTCTCCAGAGTAGGTGGCTGCTCCCCTTGGAGAGAAAGGAGACAAGGCCCCACCGGCCTATCCACCCTCGAATTGATGCGGATTCTTATCTCCTGAATGTCTCACAAACCCTTCACTTACTCTTACTGACCATTCGTAAGTTAACCACTACAATTAATCCAGTGTTAGGAGTTTGTACAGAAGGAAGCAGAACCACGACATAAAATGTCAATTAGAAGAGATTAACTCTCAGGCTATAAAATGCACTCCTAGAAACTGATAGAACAGTTGACGGGAAGATTTGACCCCATGCACCGGGCCTCTCTCCAGACAGTTGATTTCCACTGATCACCTATGTAATAATTTTTAGCAACTAAACAAGATTTAACATTGAAGCTCACAGGTGAAACTTATATTTATCATCTAGTAATAACATTTTACATCTGGGTAAAAACACTTTACTAAGTTGACAAAAACCTTATTCTTAGTTAACACATAAGGCACAGATATAAAACACTTTCCCCTGATAACCTTCATTGTAAGCTGTCTCAGCACAATTTCTGAAAGAGTGACTCATTAACTTGTTCTACTGAAAAGTTCAGGTAAAGTCCCTAGTTTATTAGCAAAGAGAGAAAAAGTAAGTGGAGATCTTTCAGTGGTCAGGAGCCAGTTTCCACCAAGGAACCTTTGGGTTTGGCACCTTCTCCCCTCAGGCATTCTCGGTTTCTTTTAGCCCACACAACCATAGATGTCTCCAGAAAGGAATCCAGCAGTTTCTCTGGTCAATATTCCATCAGCTGTAGGCTTCAATGGAGATTCATCAAGCAGCGGGGGAATCCTCTCCTCTGCTTTAAAGAGTGGCAGCTGCTCTAAGAGCATTAACTAGCTGGCAGAGTGACCACTGCTTGTCCAAGTTCCACAAGGGATAGTTGAAAGCCTGAAGAAGATCACTTAACCTTAAAGTCCACAACTTATCCCTATGTACCTAAATGATAACCAGGCCTAGGAGAAAATATTGAATCCTCCCTCACACTACATGTGTTTTGGTCCCATAAGTATGCTGCTTTTGGAGATAGCTCTTTCTGATGTCACCCAGAAGTCAGTTCTCTACACTGTGTCTCAGGTTTAACCTCCCGAAGGAGACCTGCTCAGAATATGAAGCTAGGAAATGGCTTTTATTTGTGTTCTTCTGGATGGGCATAGTCCTCTTTGTCTCATCTGACCCAGAGATGGGGTATGTGTCCTTATTGTAAAAATGACTTTTCTATCTTCAGCGTTAACAAACACTCATTTTCTAAAGGCTTTACTTAATACAGTCAGAGTTTTCCTAATTTTACATGCCTCTAAAAAGGAAAGTACAAAGAGGTGGAAATTTAGGAGTAAAGTCAAAAGAAGGAAACTGAAACAGAGCAGGCCTGACATTCCCTCTAGCATGTAGAGGGGGATCAGAACCAGCCTATCCCAGTGAAACCTGTCCTCTAAGTCTTAAGAATGGTTGTCAACCTAATGTCATTTAACTGGCAAAAAGAGTCCTGTGTTCCATATACAGGCATGTATATTTCCTAAGTCTGACTATATTTAAAGGCCCCATTTTACCGTTTACATGAAATCCACTAAGTCTTATTAACATCACTCTTTCTAGCCCTACTGTCTAAATCCAATCAAGGAATGCCAGTACATTTAGTATCTAGTTCAAATGCAACATATACAAGTACACAACAATAATAAAATGTCCCACTAAAGAAATATCATTTCCATGTTAATTTAGATTTACTAACATTTTGGCCAACATTTTAGTAAAACCATGAGATAAATCATAAGCAATTGCAAGTAATTTTAACAGTACTATGAAACAAAACCATGTGAAAAAAACATGAACAATTATAAGCAATGGGCAAAGACATATAAGCATTTGAAGCATAAAAATTTGTTACCTAACCAAGCCTCAATTCAGAATTTATAAAAGAAAAGCAAACTCATACCTCCATCCAATGATCTTGGTGGATTACCTCCAAATGATACAGGGAAGTAAAACTCCCAACCTGACCTGCATGAGTTCGTGTTCTCTAAAACCAAACAATGAATTTTAGGAACAAACAGAGGTTGAGGAAAAACTTTATTGGATAGAAAAGCTTCTGTCAGAGAGACAGAAGGGGGGCCTGAGTGGGTTGCCCCTAATAGTTTTTATTTTAAAGGAAAATAAATAAAAATATAAATACAACAGGATAGTAGGGGAATTATAATAATTACTACATTGAATATTGTTTTTGTAGTAGTTATTCAGAGTACAAGTGTAAGCATAATACTATGTATAAACAATATTAACACAAACCTTTTCTTTCAATGAGCTGAGAGAAACTAGCTGTGTAACTGTTTTAACTCTATTGTGTATAAACATATATATATTTTTATTTTTCCCTTCCTTTCTCCCTTTAGATCTACCTAATGTTATCATAAACTCATGTTTCATAAATACATGCAAATATGAAAAATGGATGCAATCAGAAATACATTCATTTTAGATGTTTTTCCAATGAAAATTAATTCGTCTGTTTACTACTCTGAGTATCGAGGTGCATGGCAGCTTTGTGTCAGAGAGAATAGCTGAAACATACATAGGTCCAGTTCACAGACTGTTGCTCTGATGTGAAAATGGCCATCACTAAAATCTTCATTAATTGTATGCTAGTAATTGAAATTTGTCACTTTATCTCAAAAGACTATGAATAGGGTAATTTTTAAGCCATTGGCTAAAACATTCACATGGATTCGCACTCAACCTTTCCACTTATATCAATGGCAAAAAGAATCTAAAATATAAGAAAGGATTTTTGACAAAATATATTTTCACAAATGTTTAATAGCATTTCTAATAGGATAAGTATGTGAAATGTGAAGTGCTAATCCTAAAAGCAATAAATCATCATTCATTACCAACTCTAATCAAATTTTATGTAAATGTACTAATTTTCAAACTGCAAATACTACATAAGAAACATTTTTTGAAAAAAAATGCTCATTATGTTTCTTTTTTGTTAATGAAGCATTTGTTCAAAGATGATACTTTTTCATGAATCTAACTCTTCATTATTCTCAGTGCTAAACTCTACTAATTTAGGTCGAGACTATGTCATCATGAAATGCCAGTGGTTACCTCTGCCCACAGCCCTGATAATGGTTTTAATTATTCTGTCTTGTTTTTCTTTTTTCCTTCTTTTTTTTTTTTTTTAACTGTTTTTTTTTGTTGTTGTTGTTTTGGCGGTATCAGGAATTGAACTCAGAACTTGGTGCTTTCCAGGCAAGCACTTATTCCACTGAGCTATCTCCCCAGTCCCAAAGTTGAGAATGATTTTTTTTGTGTGTATGGGCTGGCTCAGGCTGCCTTTAGGGCAGGTGTGGTAACACAGGTGGAGGTGGGGATCGAACCATGGTATCCTGTACCTGACTGCATTTGCATGAGCAGGCTCTTACACAACTAAGTTAACCAGCAGGACCCCTTTTTCTACTGTTTTGAATTTTAGATTTGACTATATTTTACTGGTTATGGTTCTGATTAATTTTAACTGTTTTTTTATTTTTGTTTCTTTGTTTGTTTCTTTCTTTTTTTCAGTACTGGGGATTGAACTCAGGACCTTCCATGCAAATGCTTATTCTACTCAGGTATCTCCCCAGCCCAATTTTAGTTTTGATTATTTTACTCTTTCAGAGATTTAAAATTTACTGTTTTATCACAGGTGTATGTTTCTTATGGAAATTTTAAATGAAAACATTTCATATTTAAAGCAAAAATGAATATTAGAGACTAAGATGCATTCATGGCTTGTGAAGTATTGTGATAAATGAAAAAAATCCTCTTGCTATATTTTGTTATACACCAAAATATCATAGTGAGTTAATATCATATGAATGATACCATTTTCAGTCTCTGTTTTCTTTCTCACAAGACAAATTGATAATCCTGATATTTACACACAATCAGTATGTAGGACAGAAGGCAGAAAGAAACAAAATTAAAAAAGAGATGAAGACACTAATAAGAAGATGGAGAATATTCTAACTATGTTGTGCAATAGGCACAAAATTGTCTTTGAAATGCCTGACATCTAGAAAACAAGATTTTTGCATTAATTATGAGTTTCTTCCATTATATATGTCTGTAACCTATGTTATACCCAACTCAGCATTTTGTTTACAAATTTTGTTCTCAACACCACCAACAAAAATAATTTAAAGTTAAGATAAACAGAAATAGGGTTGGCCAAGTACCTCAGCAGTTTACAGTGCCTGCAAGCAGGCGCAGAGGCCTGGGGTTCGATCCCTCGGCCTGCCACACTGGCTCTGTCCCCTGGGTGTGCTGAGGGGCGATTGAGACTGGGTGTGGCTGTGATCTCCTGTAATCCCAGCTCTTGGGAGGCTGTGAAGAGGCAGATTACTGAGTCCAATCTAGTAGTAAGACCCTGTACACCCTGTACACCCTTCCCTAAAATACATGAAAAAAAGATAAACAAAAGTTATTTGAAGTAAAGGTTCAACCTTATGAAAATAAATAAATAATATCTTACTTATTTGATTTGCAACAAAATTCTTCTCTAGAGGCAAATATGTGAAAACTCATACTTTTGAAACTAATATATGTATGAAGTAAATATTATTTCCTCTGTTACAGCAAATAGAAACACAAGGGTTAAACCATCTAGAAAAGAATTAGTATATCTGATTTGCCTGAGTTAAGAAAACACAAACATGGCACTTCCAACAAGGCTAAGTGAAGTTTTCTTAATAGAAAATTACACAAATTAAATACATGTTTCATAGGTATGCCACTGAAAGAGCAGTTGTATCTGTTTTTTAATGAAATGAGCACTATTTAAACCCATCAGGAAAAATTTATAGACTTGTATTCCATTTTAGTAAATGTCAAGATTGTTTTTTCTGAACATTTTTACAGGGATTGTGGAAAACAAAGTTCTTCTTGATTAAACTTGTTGTCACTCAATGTTTATGTATTAAACATAGTATTAATGATAGTAATCATTTTAAAACATCACTACGTACAGAAGTCAATGAATACAAAATAGTTCTTTATATAATCATTTTAAAATCTGATGGACTGGGGAGATAGCTCAATAGAACAAGCGCTTGCCTGGGAATCACAGTGTCCTGAGTTCCATTCCCGGTACCACTAAAAAAATAAATAAATAAAATATGAGTGAACATTTCACTGACTGATATAGCCGGAAAGACAGGATAGCTAAGAAACTGAAAATATGTCTAAAGAAACATACATTTTAATAAATTTTCATTTCTATTAGAAATTTTTGTAGTACATAATCATTACATTCATTATGGGGAATTGTGACATGTACATAAAATATTTTATTTTTTTTATCCTTTACCCTTTCTAAGACTTATGTCTCTGTTTCCTATTACCTTTTATTTATATAATTTATTGAAAAAAAGATTTGTACTAATATCATCTGTACCATTAGGTGCAGTTATCTTGTGTTCTGAGTAATTAAAGATAATAATATGAACTGTATTAACCATTGCTACCCTCCTTTCATCTTGTTCTGAATTTTTTATATTTTCCTCTTCAAAATGAAAAAAGAAATGCATAACCATAATGTGAAAAATTTGGCTTATTGTCAGCTAATGACTTTGGAAAATATTCGGCGTTCAAATAACGACCTAGAAAGTGAAGGCATCGATAAAGAAAGCACTGGCAATGCGATAAATAACACACGTGCAGACCATGCGTGATGAATGTCAAAGACATTAAGCTAATTGTGTGCTCATAGGACTGATCTGAAATGAAGTAGGGATGTGCCACGGTCCGGGAACTGCTTCCCGTTAATCATTTCTGATTAGTGCCTGTAATTATATCATTGTTACCGGAAACATTAGTAACTTTTTAATTTAATAAACTTTATTTTTTAGAGTAGCTATAGGAGGAATACATTAACCTTCCCTCCTCAGCCCATGTGTCCTATTATTAAAATCTTGCATTATTGTGGGGCATGGGTTGCAATAGATGATCAAATGTGTCGTATTATTTTTAAATGAACTACAATCTTTATCCAAGTCCATTTTTCATTTTATATTGTTTTATAGCTTTTGACAAATAAATAACACCATACACTTGCTATTACAGAGTCAGGCTACTTGGCTCTGTTGTTCTCAACCTCCCTGGTTTTCTTCTGCTTAACTCCTAATCACATCCAAACTCTAACCTTTCTACTATCTCCATAATTTTGTCCACTTCAAAATCATGTAGTTAGAATCAGACAGCATGTATCCTTTTCTGAATGCCTGCTTGCACTTAGAAATATGCATACAAATTTCCCAAATCTTTTGTCAGTTGATAGACTCATTATTTTTAGCACACAGTAATAGTTGAATGAATAACTATGTCATCAGTTGTTAATTCCTTTACTTGGTGAAGCACATATTAGTTGTTTCTACTTTTGGAAACTCTGGATAAAAGTAGTGTAAATATTATTTTGTAGTTTTTGGACCTACATATGCTTTCAGTCAACTTGAGTGAATACCTAAGAGCCTAACTGCTTGATTGGTATTCTACGTTTATTTTTATAAGAAAGAGGCACCAAAAATGCACATATAAGCTTACATTTCCTCCAGCAATGAATAAACTCTTCATGTATTTCACATCTTCATCAGTATCTGGTTCTCTCCGCATTGTGTGTTCTGACTATTCTTGTATGTTTACTGTTAACTCATGGCTTGATTTGCAATTTCTTAACAATACATGGACTTGAGCACCTTTGTCCATGGTAATTCACCGTGTTTTTATTTCCTCTGATGCATCATCTGAATTTCTTTTCTTTTTTTAACCTAAAGTGTTTATGTTCTTCATATTTTATGTCTTGTATATTTTACAGGTATCTTTTAGGAAAGATGAACTTTTTTGTAAATATCTTTTGTGTGTTCAGTCTTGACTACGATAGCAATGGCTTTTGAAGAGCAACTACTTTTTCAATTTTAGAGTTGTGTTAGTCAGTGCTTACTAGAGTCAGATGGAGAAGAGTGTGAAATGTTTGTGTGCTGGAGACCTCAAAAGAGCTACTCAAGGGCTTGGAGCCCACAGCAATGCTGCCCAGGAATCCATACCAGGAGGCTGAACGATGGTCATGGGAGAGCAAAGAATCTGCACCAGAAAGGTCCAAGGGCCAGTCCTGGAAACTGAAGCATCTGTTCCAAAAACCTGAAGGAGCTGGGCCAGATGGCAGAGGGATCTTCACTGAAAGCCAGCAGATGATGCTCAGGATGAAGTCAAGGTTCGAAATTTCTCCAAAGAAAGAGAATAGTCAAAGTTCTTTCAAAGAAAAACCACTGAAACTCTTCTGAAGAAATGCAGTCACAAGGAAGCTGCTCCATGGAAGGCCAGCTGATGTCCTGCCCCTGTTCTTCTTTTATACCATTCCTACAAAAATCCTGCTTAACATGGGGCTTCCACATCCAACACCTTTAAGTTTATTTGGGCATTTCCCACTCAAGTTCATCATTAGTACTTTAATTGCTACAAATGTAGTCCTACCCACTTCTCCTCCAACAATAATGATATTATTAGATTTAAAAAGTCACCGTGTATCTAAAGTGTTCTAAGTGGTCTACTGTTGTTTTCTAGATGACTTATAACTGTATAACTTACATTTCTATCTATTACACATTTTCAGTTAATTTTAAGGGATTAATTTCAATGCCACTTTCTCTATTTAAAATATTTATTTATTTATTTTTGAATGTGGATATCCAGGTGTTCCAGCATTATTGGTCATGAATACTATTATTTTTCCCTTACAAGTTATAAAGATCTAGAACTCTGCTATTAAATATATATATTATTTTCATTTTTTTCATTCTTCTGGTCTATTTGCTTATTCTTTCATTAGTACTGTGCTAACTTGATTTCTATACCTTAATATTAAGTCTTTTTTTTTTTCTGTGTTTTAGGGAAGGGTCTACAGGGTTTTCAGGGTTTCACTGCTAGACTGGACTCCTACTAATCTGCCTGTTTACAACCTCCCAAGAGCTGGGATTATAGGCTTGCGCCACCACACCCAGTCTCAATTGTCATCTCAGTGTGCCTCCGGGGCGGGGCAGGGCAGGTTTGTAGGGCCCAGGGATTGAAACCCTGTCCCCTGCACCTGCTTGCAGGCACTTTATTCTGCTGAGCTGTTTGGCTGGCCCTTCACATTAAGTCTTGAAGAAGGAAATTTTTACTCTTCCTACTGTATTCATCTTCAGTGATATATTATTAGGAATTCATGATTTTACTTTACCTTCCAATCCATATGGCATGTGCTCACATGTTTCAGTATATTTAGATTTTTGCTGCTTTTCTCATGTTTGAGCACATTGAGAAGCATGTTTTATCAACCTGTAAGATGTTTCCTAATCCTGTCCACTGGTAAATCATGCTATCTATGGTAAAAATCACTTTGCATGCTTATTCATCAAGGACTATGTCTCTAATTTATCAATGAGTCGTATAGTTACATGAGACTGTGTACCTTTAGGTTACATTTAATTAATAGAGTTACGGAAGTGTTTTGTTCAACTGATACATTCGTTCTACAATCAAATTTAAATTAAGTCAATTAACTTCTTTGAGAGACTATGAAATTGTTATCATAGGCAAAATGTAGGTACATAGAAACATACCATTTGGCCTTTGAGAAACTTGCACTTTAATTAGAGACTAATATGCAAGTAAATGTAATATTTTTAAAATAATAAATTATTTTATTAACATTAAACTATCAAAAAAATGAAATATTCTAAGGAAAAGCTGTTATGAGAAAGTTAAAAAATATAGCAAGTCTATACACAATTCAAAACTAATTACCTTAAAGTAGAATTTATTTTAATTTCCTTTGTAATATAAAAGAAAGTAACAGTATTTCTCTTTGTAAGGGAAAGGTCTAGGAATAAAAAGCAATCCTTACCTTTTGCTTTCTCTCATGTTGTTTTCTAACTGTAATCTTGTCAAAATACCCCAGACCATAACAAATGGACCAACATATTATAGCTAATTATTTTTTGAGATGATAGAATTGAATATTTATTCCTTTCTGTTCTCATATTTTTAGGACTAAATCAGCCCTTATCAAAACATCCTGTAGGAGGGCCAGACAGATAGCTCAGCAGATTAAATCACTGCTTAGGCAGAGCGCAGTGGTCACAGTTTGACCCAGGTGTGCCATGCCAACCCTGCTTTCAGGGCCCTCTGAGATGGCTATTGAGGTTGAGACCGGGAGGTAGTGCCTGCCTATAATCCAGCCCTTGTGAGGCTGAAAACAGGAGAATCACTGTAAGTCTGATCTGTATAGTGAAACCTTGTAGACCCTGTAGTAAGTACATGTGTTTAAAAAATCTCTCTCTCTCTCTCTCTCTCTCTCTCTCTCTCTCTCTCTATATATATATATATATATATATATATATATATATATAGTAAACATTTCATTATAGATTAGGGATAGCACAATGCTAGGTCTTTGAATTCACTGTATTTCCCTAAATCAATAGCAGAGCTAAGAGTATAGTAAATACTCAATAAATTTAAAAACTAAAATTTTTAATAAAAATTAATTAAAAGTCTAAGTTTCCAGAAAATTTATATTCTAATACAGACAGAAAAATGCTCACTGAACAGCCTATTCACAGTAATTTTGCGACTTTTAAAAATTTAATTTGTTTTTGTAGCTTGTATTCTGCAATTTTCTTTTACATTCTGTTGATGGTTTTTGTGTGTGGAGAAAAATCTTTGTTTAACGTAATCTCCATCTAAACCATCAACCGCAGTGCTTCTCATACATGCAGAAGAATTGAAATTGCAATCCCAAAGAGATGGTTGAACTCCTGTGTTCACTACAGCTGTATTCAAAATAGACCAGACTCTATAAAAGACCCAAGTTCTCTGACTAAATTCTGTAGACTATTAGTTCATAAAAAGACAACATAAGTGAACCTAGAAGATATGGTGAAATAGGCTGGTCACAAAAAGCCAAGTACTGCATGGTGCTGCTTATTTGAGGCATGAGAATTGTGAAACTCATAGAGGCAGAGCAATATGGTGGTTGCCATGGGTAAGATATTGCAGGAAATGAAAGTTGTCTTAAATTGGTATTAAGTTTCAATCAAGCAAGATGAATAGTATCTGTACAGCATAAGCCTATGTATGAAGTACACATCCAAATATATTGCGAGATCTCATGCTGCATGCTCTTATTACAAAGCAAAACAAAAATAATATTAAAAATCTCAAAAGAACATAAAGAATCAATTTTGTGAGGTTTTCATACATCTATTATTTTGACAGTGGTGACAGACTCATAGATTTTTACACATTGCCAAATTCCTTAAGCTTATTTTTCTAAAACTTCATACATTAGTGTGTTCTTTGTAGTATATCATTTATACTTCAGTAAAGTTTGCTAAAACTGAAAAAAAAAATACAGCATGTCTTAGTTACTCTTCTTTCATTGTTGGGACAAATACCCAATGCCCAAAATGAAGGAAGAAAAAGTTTATTTAGCTCACAGTTACTTTGGGTTTCAGTCCATAGTTGGCTGGCTCCAAGGCACAATGACACATGGCAGAGAGCAGCAGTTCATGGCGGCGGAACAACAATGCAACAAAGAGCAATAGCTACATAAAGTCTGTCTCTATGTCTCTTATGTTACATGCAGGCTCTCTGTCCCAGGCTGGGGGAAGTACTCACATCCATAATTCCAGCAGTACTAAAACCCATAATCCAGTCTTGGATCACACATAATCCCAGTGGGTCATGAGTTAATCACAAGCTCTAGAAGTCCCCACTCCATGACTACATGAAGCTTTGCGGGGACTACTAGACACAAACCATAACCCAGCATATGTAGCTGACATAAAAAGGGTCAGGCTACAAAATTGGCCTGAAATTTTTGGTTGGTTAATACAAATTTACATTGGTTAATGTATGCAAAGAAAGAAATATTTTTCAAAAGATCCACATAAGGTACAGAA
>PVKA01014095.1:0-44067 GCA_004027165.1 Ctenomys sociabilis | reverse complement strand
CTGCAGGAAAAGAATTAATATCTACCTCTAAACAAGACATGGATAAAAAAATAAAATAGAACAGATTAGAAATATGACAGATTCCTTGAATGAGCAACACAGGAAAGAAATAGATTGCATGAAGCAGAGTCAAAGATATATAGAAAAACTTAACATCTCAATCACAAGTCTACAAAACTGTTTGAATGAAAGTGAAGACAGAGTTTCAGATCTTGAAGGTGCTGGTGCAACAAGTGAAAAGGTGAGAAAGGATTGCTTAAAAAAAAAAAAAGAGGATGCAGGAAAAAAATAATCCATCACCAGAAAGATGATGCAAAGATGAACAATATGAGACTAATAGGCATCAAGGAGAAAGAAGGAGTCAATACAAATGATAGAAAGAGAATATGGGTAGAACTAATATCAGAAAACTTCCCAAATATGAGCAAACAATCTAACATTCAGGTAATTGAAGCATACAGAATGCCAAAGAACTTCAACCCAACTAAAAACACATCAAGACAGATACTAGTCAAGATCCCAGAAATCCAACACAAGAATAATATACTGAAAGCTGCTAGAGAAAAGAAGCAGATCACATTCAAAGGAAAACCTATCAGAATTATACTCGACTTCTCTTCACAAACCATGAAGGCAAGGAAAGCATGGAGCATAGTTCTTCAAGTCCTTCATGAAAACAAATTCGAGACCAGATTATTATACCTTGTAAAACTCTCTTTCAAGTTTAATGAAGAAGTGAAATACTTCCACGACAAAAAACAACTAAAGAATTTCATGACAACAAAGCCATCCCTACACAGGCTGCTGAAAGATGTTCTAGAGAGAGATCACAATGACCAGAACTCCACGAATGAGAATGGAAGGAACCCACTAAACAGGACAGACAATTAAACACAGGATACAAAGAAGTAAACAACACCAGGTAAATATCATTACAAACATAAGTCAACACATTTCAATTATAACCATCAATGTAAATGGACTCAATTCACCAAATAAGAGAAACAGATTGACACAGTGGATTAGGAAACAAAACACAACAATATGTTGTATACAACAAACACACTTAACTCAAAAAGACATTCATAGGCTTAAAGTCATAGGATGGAAAACAATACTACATGCCCCAACACCTCAGAAAAAAACAGGAGTACCAATTCTGTTCTCAGACAGTCTCAACTTCAAACCAAGAAAGATCAAATGAAATAAAGAAGCTCACTATATATTGGTTAGGGGAAAAATTCAAAATGAAGAGGTTACACTTCTAAATGTCTATGCAACAAACACAGGAGCATCCAACTATGTATGACAAATCCTAATGGACATGAAAAACCTAATATCCAAGATCACAATCTCAACAGGAGATCTTAACACCCCCTTATCTCAAAAAGATAGGACAAACAGACATAAAATTAGCAAAGAAGTAACAGAACTGAACCAGAGCTTGGAACAAATGGACCTGGTGTACATATAGGAGTATTCCACCCAACCACAGCTGAATACACTTTTTTTTCAGCTGCACATGGGTCCTTTTCTTAAATAGACCACAAAATAGTCCATAGTTCATGCTTACGTATATGCAAGAAAACAGAAAATATCCCATGCATTTTATCCGACCACAGCGTAATGAAACTGGAAATAAATGACAAAAGAAACCAGAACCCCCCCCCCCAAATGCACAGAAATTAAACAACACCCTACTCAGCAATGCATGGGTCACAGATGAAATTAAACAAGAAATTAAACAATATCTACAACTCAATGAAAATTCAACCACAACTTATTGGAATTTATGGATGTGATGAAAGCAGTTCTCAAAGGGAAAATTATAGGTATGAACTCACACATTAGGAAAACAGAACGGGAACAAATGAACAACCTAATGTTGCACCTCTGACATCTAGAAAAGGAAGATCAAATCAAATGGAATGCACAAAGACAGGAAGAAATCATAAAGATTAAAGCAGAAATTAATTAAATTGCGATGAAGAAAACAGTTCAAGAATCAACAAATCAAAAAGCTGGTTGTTTAAAAGACTAACTAACATCAATGAGGTTTAGGAAAGAAAAAACTCAAATACAAGCAAAAAGGAATAAAAAGGATGAAATCATCACAGATGCAGTGGTAATTCAGAAGATTATCAATAGCTACTTTGAGAATCTTTATGCTCACAGAAGAAAGACACAGAAGAAATGGACAGATTCCTCGAAAGGTACAAATTACCAAAGCTGAATCAAGAAAATAGAACAACTCTCAATAACCCAATAATAGCCAACGAGATACAAAATGTAGCCAGAAGCCTGTGAACAAAGAAAAACCCAGGTCCTGATGGATTCACAGCTGAATTCTACAAGAAATTTATAGAAGATATAATCCCTACACTCCCCAATGAAATCCCTACTTCAATGAAATTGAAAAGGAAGTAGTCCTCCCAAAATGATTTCTGGAGGCAAGTATTATACTGATTCCAAAACCAGGGAAAGATATAAATAAAAAAGAGAACTACAGGCCAATCTCCCTCATGAACAGAGATGCAAAAATACTCAATAAAATCCTAGTAAATAGAATACAGCAAATCATCAAGAAGATCATACACCATGACCAGGTAAGATTCATCCCAGGGATGCAAGGATGGTTCAATAGTCAAAAATCTATCAATGTAATATACTATATTAATAGACTGAATTCTAAAACCACAAGATCATCTCAAATGATGCAGAAAAGCTTTTGACAAAGTCCAGCACTCATTCATGTTCAAAGTCCTACAGAAAACTGGAATAGAAGGCCTCTACCTCAATTTGATAAAAAGCCATATATGACAACCCAAAAGCTAATATAATTCTACACCAGAAAAGCTGAAATTTTTTACTCTTAGATTTGATACAAGAAAAAGATGTCCACTATCACCCCTCCTATTCAATATAGTTTTGGAATCATTAGCTACAGCCATTAGAAAAGAGGGAGAAATAAAAGGAATAAGAATAGGTAAAGAAGAAGTTAATCGCTATTTGCAGATGAAATGATACTTTACTTGGAAGACCCAAAAAGCTCCACCAAGAAGCTACTAGAATTGATACACAAATTCAGTAACATAGCAGTATACAAAGTCAGTACTCAAAAGTCAATAGCATTCCTCTACACAGAAAACAAACACACTGAGAGGGAAGCTATAGAAACAATACCTTTTACAATAGCACCACGGAAAATGAAATACCTTCGAATTCACCAAAGAAGTGAAAGATCTTTTCAAGGAAAATTACAGTACCCTAAGAAAAGAGATTGTAGAGGATTTCAGAAAATGGAAAAATATTCCATGCTCCAGGATAGGAAGAAGCAACATCGTGAAGATGGCTATACTCCCAAAATTGTATAGACTTATTGCAATCCCTATCAAACTGCAGGCAATATACCTCCCAGGAGACCTAGAGAAATCGTTCCTAAAATTTATCTGGAATGAGAAAAGTCCTAGCAATATTGGCCAACAAAGACAAGGCAAGATGCATCACATTTCCTCTTTGAAATTGTACTACAAAGCTGCTGTGATAAAATCAATTTGGTATTGGCAACGAATTAGACCTGAGGATCAGTGAAATAGATTAGAAGATGCAGAGGCCTCTATGAACACACTCAGCCATGTGATCTTCGACAAAGTGGCCAAGCACACTTACTGGAAGAAAGATAGCCTCTTTAACAAATTGTGCTGGAAAATTGGCTTTCTACATGCCAAAAACTAAACCTTATCACAGGTCAATCCCATTCATTAAACTAAACTCAAAATGGATTAAAGATATAAACAGTAAAATAGAAACACTAAATCTGGAAGAGAAAGTAAGAGAAACTCTTGAAGACATAAGGGTAGACAAAGATTTCATAAACAAACATGTATTCACACAGGAAACACTTGAAAGTATAAACACCTGGGATCAACTCCTATTGAAAAGTTTTTGCATGTCAAAATAAATTATCAACAAAATGAAAAGACAACCCACAAATTTCGAAAAAATCTTAAGTAATAATCATGCAGACAAAGGTCTGCTCTCTAGAATTTACAAAGAACTAAGATACCTTAGAGCCCTCAAATTTAAAGAACCAATCCAGAAATGGGCATCTGAGATGAATTCACACTTCTCAGAGGACAAAATTAAAGAAGTGAATAAATATATGAAAAAATGCTCCATCCATGGAGCATTTCATTAGCCATCCATGAAATGCAAGTTAAAACAACACTGAGATACCATCGCACTCCAGAAAGAATGACTATCCTAACGAAACCAAACAACAACAAACATTGGAGAGGCTGTGAGGAAAAGGGAACACTTCTCTACTGCTGATGGGAATGTAGACTGGTGAAACCATTGTGGAGATCAGTGTGGAGATTCTGCACAAAACTAGAACTGGAAATCCCATTTAAGCCAGCTATCCCCCTACTGGGAATTTTCTTCTAGGAACTGAAAACATCATAACATAGTGATATATGTGTACCTATGTTTATAGCAGCACAATTTGTGAAAGCAAAATCTTGGAATCAACCAAGATATCCATCACATGAGGAACTGATGAAGAAGATTTGGTATTTTTATACAATGGAGTATTACTCAGCTGTAAAGAATGATGAATTTGAAGCCTTTGTATTTAACTGATGCCACTTGAACATATACTCCTAAGTGAAATAAACCAGATATACATGTGCAAATATCATATAGTCTCCCTAGTTCAAGAAATAAAAAGAAATACAAATAGAAACGTATAACAACAACTAAAAAATATTTAGTCAGATGGGTAAACAGAGAAGCATATGTTGCAGATTAATAATCAGCTTCTCTTCTGGATGGTTAACAACTTAAGTTCATGGATCAAAAATTGGAGAACTGGAAGGACTACAAGGTCAGCCAACATTTTGGCCCTAGCCTTTCAAGATCAGTGAAGACTCAAGACATAGGAGAACCTGTACTGTAACATCATGGAACTCAGTTGTACCCCAAATTTTCTGATCGAGGAGATTATGGAGCCACAGAGAAATGTGATCGATGATCTATAGTGTGCCTAAGAAGGGCCACATGGAGACAAAACTTTCTCTCAGGCTTTCACAGAGAGCAAACTGGTCAAGAAATGGCCATGACCCATCCACATACCTGACACTGATAAAGGATCTACAGAGATACAGGGTTATAGGGTAAACCCTGAAGGGACTTGACTGACCTCATCAGATACAAAAGTTACATTTTTTTTTTTGTTATATAGGTCTTGCTTTATCTCAATCTTAACCACCCAGCAAAAAAGTAAAAAATGAGGTATATAAAAGAAGGCCATAATAATAAGCTGAGCTGTAAATGGCTCTAGTCAACAACTTCTTCAGATAACCCTCTATTATTGTGGACTGCTGAACTGCTGGGCTGTGTTGGATTGTCTCACTGAATTCAAGCATGTATAATAATTGAATGACAATAGAATACCCATCTTTGGCAGGACTAAACAAAAAAAGGGGGATATAAAGGAAGAACCATGATATCTTTGTATAAACAGTACAGTTAGGATAAATATACAGTACCTGGCATAATTGTATGAAAAGAAATATTTGCACTAATAGTGTGTGGACAGGATATCCTATTTGCTTCTTGTACTATGGATAATCACTAGGAATATAGCAATGTGAAAAATATTAATTATTGCAACTGTACTATAATTCACCTTTAAAAATGATAGGTAAAAGTAAATGAATCAATCAATAAATAAATAAATATGTAAATAAATCCAACTGCATAACCCAACAATTCCACTTTAAGTGGTGGATAAATGAATAAGTGTAAATGAGTATTTTTATTAAAGCAGCATTAAAAATAACCACAATAATAATCCTAATTGTTTAATAGCATGTTATATGGACAATTGAAATTTCAAAATTCATACCATTGTGATTATTCCACTTCATATAAGCATATGCACATATTCTCCTCCCTCTCTCTGTTGCATACATCAATACACTCTCCTCATCTTATCATCTGTACAATGAGGATAATAAGCAGAATTCACAGACTTTTTTTGGACCATAAACACATCTTTCATTTTTTCTAATCTTTAAAAATTTTACTTTAAAGTCTAAAATCAAATATTAAAAACAAAGACAAAAGTAGTAACAAGTGAAACTAAAAATGGTAGTTTCAAAACAAGAATAAAAATTTAACAAAGTGTTATATTACATATTTTCATCATCGAATCTGTTGTTCAGATGAATAGGTATAGGGATGTAAAATTGCTGAAATAACTAAATACTAGTGCTTACTTTAAATAAATTTTAATATTTTTATCCTTTTTAAATTTATATAATGTTTAAAATTAAAGTGAGAATACTAATAAAGCATTAGAAATGGTACGCATTTAGAAAAAGATGAGAGGTATGCAACCATGGTTTCTGTATTGCACTTTGCTGTCTTTGACGTAGTTGCTCAGAATATTGATAGTAACATATAGAATTATTATGAAAATTTTAAACATTAACTGCTACTTTTAAAAACTGATGTAAATGAGTACTACAGTCACCTCAGCTATCCCAAATATATACCTTGTATGATTTTCCCCCTTATTTTTTGCCTATCTTTTTCCCCTTTCCATCTTTATTGTTTAATTTCTTATGCTCAGTTTCTAAGAAACTATACATCTTTCATTTTGAGTTACTGTATGCTAAATAAGGATTATGTATTATATTAACAATACCGATTATTTTTATACAATTTTTTGCTACACAGCGATTATTATTCTAACACAGTTCATAGTTTGGGACATTGACTTCATATCAAATTGCTGTCCATTAAACAATAACTTCCCTCATTACTCATGTTATACTAAATGTCCAGTTCACCTTTATAATAATATTTGATGAACAAATATCAAGATAGAAATCAATCCCTTTCCAGAGTTCTCTTTTTTTCTTAGAAACACATCTTCAGTTTTGAGCACTTATTACTTCTAAGGGTTAAAAAGGACCCAAGTGAAATACCACAGAGATTCAGAAGAGTAATTACAAGAGTTGCATAGTAAAGACTTTGTCCATCTAACCTAAGAAGAATTAATTTTTAATATTTACATATATCAAACTTTCTAAAGAAAACTACTTAAAGATGTTTTGTTGCTAGCACACCATGAGAAAACCTTCTTCAAAGTTTACTAATGATAAAATTATTACTAATTTTAGTTTTTTGGACATGTTTTCACATTTATATAATTGCCACATGCCAACTAGAGACATTTCATCACACTTCTCTAAACATAGCACAAAACAAAGACTATTTTTGATTCACCCTATAATTTAATTAGAAAAGTATAACTGTGACCTTTCTGCTGAAGAGTGTTGAATGTTTTTCTTAACAAATGTCTCCGGGCAAAAATAATTATCATAAAATGTGAGAAAGGTGTACTAGGTACATAGCAGTGAGGTTATTTATCAGCTAATAGGGTATCTCGCTGTTTGATATCATGCAAATTTTTTATCATTATGGAAATTTAATTTGCACCTTTGATTCCTTTGTGCTTTCCTTAAGCTCAGTTCAGCTGTTAAGAGTTACTTTTTATCACAGTAATGGTAACTCTGATGCATTCCTCTTTTCAGACAGTCAAAATAGTCAAGAAGGTACCTGCCGTTTCACGACTTGCAGAATGCACAGCAGCCCAAGATTTCCTCAGTATTTAAAGGCAACTTCATAGCGCTTTCCACTGTGAGCACAGAAATTGCGGGGCAGGCATTTGGCAGCGTGGGCACGCTGCGAAGCAGTGGCAACGCTTCAGACACTCTGATTCCTCATTCTAATGGTCTGACCCTTCCTCCACTTTAATAGTATGTGTGAATTATAAGCATATTGTTTCACAAAGCCATGAAATCAAGAACTAGTATATCTGTTCACTGGAGTTTAATTTATGACCTGGGCCAGATTTCTATTAGGGTAATTCTTGAGATTTGTCTGTAGTTTCAGTGACACATTTTGTTTGTTCTCATTTTCTGATATAAAGTACTGAACAATACTGCTGTATGGTTTCCCCTATCTTCCTTCTAAAGAGATGTAATGATGTAATTGAGATCAATTAAAATTATCTTTCTACTGAAAAGCCAAACATCAATAACCCTATATAAGAATATACGCAATGTTAGATAATATCTTAGGAGGGAAGCACAATGAATGAGATGAGACTTTTTGTTGGAAAACTTTAAAGACCACAGGTTAAGGTGACCTATCTGCTGAGACGCCTGTTTGGAAAACAGTCTAGCAAGCTGTAAAACTCACTTTTTATCACCAAATATGAACAATGCAATTAAACCTGATATTGAAGTTTCAATTTAGAAAAAAGAAAAAAAACTCATACATTAACAGCTTCTATCTTAAAAGAAAAACAAACAACATGGCTGCCATAGGCCCAGCCCCACTGGAAACCACTCTAGATGTCCCAGCCACCTGCCTGGTCACCAGAGTTACTGGTAATAGCATTTCAAATTCTGTTTCATTTCACAGATCAGATGATCTCATGCATGTCCAAAATCTTTCAACCTAATCATTGGGGGACTCACAAATAAAAACAGATTTCAATTCAGCAAATATATGCTATGTGACTATTACCAAGTCAGCTCTACGCAACATGGAAAATATAAAAATCACCAAAGTGTAGTGTGACTCCATAAGATATCTTTATTCTAGTAGAACTGCGTGTAATTCAAGGCAAATGCAAGACAGACATGAAGTGGAAGTGGAAGCCAGAGAAAGGGGATTATGTTAGGATCAACTGTAAAGACTTTGCCCAGCAAGATAGCTCAGTCATCTAAAGATCCTGCTTGGGCAAGCTTAGGCAACTGCAGGGACCTTGGTTCAATCTCAGGCACCACCTGCTATACCAGCCCACCCCTGGGACAGGTTGAGCTGGTCACAAAAAAAATCAGAAAGAATTTTTTGGTGGGGGAAATAGCTCAGTAGAATAAGTACTTGCCTGAGTTCAATCCCTGGTTCTGCAAAAAAAAAAAAAAAAATTCTCAGTGTATCTTGCATGACTTCTGAAAGTGCGTGCCTTAAAGGGCGTGTTCAAGTGACCATTGCAATGTTCACAAAAGTTTAAGTCACAAAGATTCTGTCTTAGTCATGCAAATATTGTGCTTAGTTCTGATTAAATTATGTATAGTCAAAATCATGAAGCACCCTATCAGTACATTTAATAGAAGCTTATTTTAAATGGCTTCCCTTAGTAATGGTATTTCATAGTTACAATACTATGTCGTTAGATTCTACTTTATCTACGGAAGTATGTAGAATTCAAAAAACTTCATATGATACTTGAAAGTGAAAGACATGCTGAGGGATATTAGTTGAGGTTTCCTAACATAGCAAAAGGGGAATGGACACTAACATAGTTTAACTTTTCTAACATCACTGTAACTAAAATGAACATCTAACCATTGACTTTTCTATTAATTAATACATGAGTATTTTAGCTTTTTGATCACTAATAGTTTTTGATAAGTAGATTTCCATTTTCCTCAAATCAAATCCAACTACTAATCATTTAAGTCTATAACTTTATGCCAAAGAAGAAAAATGGAAATAGGAACAATTCAAAGGAATAATTCAATGAGAGAAAAAGAGTGTTCTTTGTAAAGATAAGCAAACAGATCAACCCTAAATAGAATCAGAGAAAGAGAAGGAAAAATTAAAAACAGATGAAGCACTTAGGAGATAGCACAGCTGTCTAAGCACCTGCCTGGCAAGCACAAGGACCTGAGCTGGATCTCCAGTAGGGCCTGCTGTACCAGCCATGGAACCAGGCTTCGTGGTGCGTGCCTGTAATCTCAGCGCTGGGGAGGCTGAGGGCAAAGGATCACTATAAGTATCAACTGTGTAGTGACACCCTGTATCCAATAAATAAATTAAACAAATAGAACAGTATGAAAAGCTAGATATTAAAACCAACACACAGGGCTGGCAAAATAATTCAGCAGACTAAGTGCCTGCTTTGGCAAATTCAGGGAAAAGGTTTGATCCCAGATACCACATGCCATGCTAGCTCTGCCCTATGGGCGCAGTGACAGAGTCCAGGGAAGGTGGCTCATGCCTGTAATCCTAGCACTGGGGAGGATGAAAACAGGAAGATCACTGCATGTCTGAGCTGCATAGTGAGACCCTGTGCCAAAAACATAAATAAAAAATAAAATTAAATTAAAAATACGAAAATAAAACCAATGCACAGATACAAAATATCACTGGATTTTTTAGAATGAATAGCTATATGCCAACAAATTTGGTATCTTGAACAAATAAATTTCTAGACATACATGCCTTACCATGATGGAATTGTGAAGAAACAGAAAATCTTAACAGATCAGTAATAACTAATGTAATTAAAACAATAATAAAATATCTTCCAACAGAGTCCAGGACATAAAAGTCTTACTTCAGAGTTCTAACTCCTAGTTAGAAAGAATATGTCTCAATTCTTTTTAAATTATTAAAAAAATTAAAAAGAACAAAATTTCCAACTCATTCTATAAGGTTAGATTACTGTGATATGAAAATGAGGTAAAGAATCTACAAAACAAGACAATTATAGGCTGATACTTTTGATACATAAATGTAAAACTTCTCAACAAAATCCTAGCAATTCAATAATATTAGCATTGCCATTTAGTATGGTGAAATGAAAATCATCTCAGCGATATACAGATAGCTGAACCACACAGATCAATAAACACAACATACTATATGAACAGAATGAGAAACAGTAGCCCTATGATCATCTCAATAAGTGCAGAAAAAACGTTGGATAAAGTTGAACACACCCTTTATGATTTAAAAACCTAAAACAAGGTATAAAAGGGTCACACTTCTTATGATAAAGGCAAAGCACAGTAAGCCAACTGCTAATATTACAATAAGCAGAGGACCTCTGAAGGCTCTCTATGAGACAGAATAAGATGAGAATTCCCGCTTTTACCACTTCACCATAGACCTCAACTAGGAAGAGGAGAGATAAAGGGCATTCAAATTGGAATAGAGTTAGGTCTACTTGTCACTGTTCATAGATAACACACGTGTACAAAGTACACGTGTAACCTATTAGAAATAATAAACAAATTAAGCAAAGCTGAAGTGCACAAAAGCAACATACAAAAAACAATAGTGCTTCTATGTGCCATAGAAAGAATATATGAAATAGAAATCAGGAAGCTTTCTTACTTAAAATAGGTGCAAGTAATAAATAAAATATCTAGGAATAAATTTAATTCAAGTGGTGAAAGTTTTCTGCAATGAAAATTATAATACATTAATGAAAGAAATTGAAGTAGACACAAAAATATGGAGTAGAAGACTCAGTGTGGATTAGAAGAGTCAATACTAATAAAATGCCCATCCTACTCACTGTAATTTTTACCCTCAATACAATCTCTTTCAAACAAGCAATGACATTCTTCACAGTAATAGAGAAGCAATTCTAAAATTGCACATGTGACTACTGAGCAACCAAATAGTCAAAGTCTTCAGCAAATAAAACAGAGCTGAATGTATTACATTATCTGACCCCAAAATATACCACAAAATTATAGTAATCAAAAAAGATGGTATTGGCATGAAAACAGTGCGTAGACAAATGAAACAGAATACAGAGCCTAAAAGTAGTTCCATCCATACACAAAATCAACTGATTTTCAATAAAGATGCTAAGCCCATGCACTGGAGAAAGGGTATCTTTCGAACAAGTGGAATTGTACAATATTATCCTCTACATTTAGAAGAGTGAAAATAGATCAGTATCTCTGACTAGCTGTAAAATGTAAGCCCTGAAACCATGAAAACACAGTAAAACTATATCAGGATATTGGAATGGGCAATTTTTTCTTTAAAAGAAAAATTAGACATTTTTGTTTTGGCCTGGAAGCAAAACAAAAATAAATAAAATAATATGAAACTAAAAATCTTCTGTCCATGAAAAGACAACAACCAACAGAGTAGAGAGACATTCTACAGAATGGGAAAAGCTATTTTCAGACTACACATCTGACATAGGAGTGCTACTCAAAATGTAAGAAATTACAAAGCTGCAATGGTTTAAAAAAAACTACTTAAAAATGGGAAATAGATCTAACACACACCCCTCACAAGATATATGCATAACCAGAAATATGTGAAAAAAATACACAACATCACTAATCTTCAGATAAATCCAAGTCAAATCTACAATACAATAGTGCCTCACCCTGGTAAGAATGGCTAAGGGAAAAATGACTACAGACAGCAAACGCTAGTAAAAATAAATAAATAATGCTTATATACTGCTGATGTAAATGTCAATTAGTTCAGCCATTACAGGCAGTATTAAACAGGTTTCTTTAAAAATTATAATTAAAAATGCCATATTACCCATCAATGTCCATCCTGGTTCTATGCCTAAAAAGAGTGAAACCAGTGTGACAAAGAGATCTGCACTCCAAATTTCATTGCGATACTGGGCACAGTTTCCAAGCAGTGAATAAACCTAAATGTCATACACTAATGAGTGGGAAAATGAACTGGAGCACTCATATGTAGCTGAATATGATTCAGGTATGAAAAAAGTATGAAATCTTGCCATTTGTGGAAACGCAGATGGAAGTGGAGATCATTATGCCAAGTGAAACACACACACACAAAAAAAATAGGCACACATAGGAGGAGTCCCACATGATCGATTCACTTATATGTGGAATCTAAGATTGAGGAAGGTGGGAAGCTAGATTGATCAGTGGGTACCAAGTCACAAGTGGGAGCAAGAAATTCCAGTTTGTCGTTACATGGTAGGATGTCTTCAGAAAACAATAATGTAGTATACATTTCAAAAGCTTAAAAGGATAGGAATGCTTCCTTAAAGAAATAGTAAGAGATTGAGGAGAAAAATGAAGCATCAACAAAAACATAGTTAATGGTTAAATTTTTGAAATATACTCTATAAATAATCAACACTGTTAACCACTATCCAGCTCCAGGCACAGAATATTTTAGAGTTTATAGCTCCTTTAAAGATTTGTGGATCTTATTTTTAAAAAAGCATTGTTTCACAGTAGCATTCTATATAATTTAGTTTTCAAAAGCATAAAAACATGAAACAATTATTAGCAATTCTCTTTCAGTCTCAAAGTTGAAGCATTATATTGTATAGTTCAGGGTCTATGGCGCAGCTAACCAGCAAGTCTGCATTTTGCCATCTTCATCAACCCACGCAACACAAAGTAAAAAACCTATGTGTATAAATTATCCCACACCAGAAGATACTCTTTATGATAATCAGCCCAGAAATCAGCAACATTTATAAAAGCTTTCAAAGCAAAATAAATGAGGAAATGAATCATTAGACTTCTCTAAATCCAAAATAATTTATGATAAGCACATGGTTAACATAAAATAGTGGAGAATCTGCTGTTCGACTTTATGATAGTGCTTTCAAAAATAACAGTGCTTTCAAAATAATTACTTTATGAGAGGTTTTCCCAATATTTCTCTCAGCAACAATTTTAATAACAATAAGCAAAAAAGACTATATAATATGGATGCTGGAAGAAATGCCTTGTAAGGTATGTTGTCAGAATCCTTGGAAAATTAATTTACCCAGATTGAGGACTATCTCAGGTTTAAAAGACAGTGTAAACCAACCCAGCACATCCCTGGATTAAAGTCATTTATGTCATTTTTTTGTGAATTTAATCATATATTTCTTTCCAAATAAGTGACCAAAATAACAGTATCTATGCCTCTAAATTAATATTTTTACACCAGAGTTCCTTTGCTGTCTTGTGTCACATAATGACAATGGTACCAGATCTATAATTTTTATTGCATCCTATGGTAATTTTACTTCATTTGCCCCTCAACTTTATGACCATCAACAGAGTACATTCCCCAATTAAAACTTCCTTCATCCTTTCATGAAATGCAAATAAAAAAAACACTGAGATACCATCTCATTCCAGAAAGAATGGCTATCATAAGGAAATCAACAGCAACAAATGTTGGAGAGGTTGTGGGGTAAAGGGAACACTTCTCCACTGCTGGTGGGAATGTAGACTGGTGCAACTACTGTGGAGATCAGTGTGGATACTCCTCAAAAAGTAGAACTGGAAATCCCATTGAAGTCGGCTATCCCCTTACTTGGAATTTTCCCAGAGGAACTGAAAACATTATATCATAGTGATATATGTGTACCTATGTTTATAGCAGCATAATTTGTGATAGCAAAATCTTGGAAACAACCAAGATACCCATCATATGAGAAATGGTTGAAAAAGATGTGGTATTTCTATACAATGGAATATTACTCAGCTACAAAGAATGATGAACTTGAAGCATTTGTACTGACGTGCATGCCACTTGAACATATACTCATAAGTGAAATGAACCAGACACACATGTGCAAATATCGTATACTCTCCCTAGTATAAAAAGTGAAAAGAAGAAATACAAATAGAAATGTACAACAACAACTAAAAATAATTGAGTCAGATAGTTAGGGCAAACTGAATGGTGTATGCTGCAAGGTACTAATCAGCTTTTCTTCTGGATGGTTAACAACCTAAGTTCTCAGATCAAAATTAGAGAAACAGAAGAGCTGCAAGGCCAGTCAACACTTTGGCCGTAGCCTTTCAAGTTCAGCAAAGACTCAGGACAAACCTGTACTGTAACATCATAAAACTCAGTTGAGCTCCAAATTTTCTGAGCAAGGCAATTATGGAGCCACAGAGGAAAGAGATTAATGTTCTATAGTGTGCCTGGGGAGAGTCACATGAAGAGAAAATTTTCTCTCAGGCTCTCACAGAGAGCAAAGTGGTCAAGCATTGGCCGTGATTCATCCATATGGATGACACAGACAAAGGATCTGCAGAATAAAGTACAGGATAACAAGATAAACCCTAAGGGGACTTCACTGACCTCATCAGAAACAAAAACTACATGTTTTGCTATATAGGTCTTGCTCTATCTTGGTCTTAACCATCCAGCAGAAAAGTATAAAAATGAGGCACACAATGCAGGGCCATAATAATAAGTTGAGCTGTAAATGGCTACGGTCGACAACTTCTTCAGATAACTCATTATTGTTGTGGAATGCTGGACTGTGTTGGATTGTGTTGTCGAGTTTAAGCACCTAAATTGGTTGAATGACAATGGAGTGCCCATCTTTGACAGGTGTAGACAAAGGAATGGGTATAGAAAGGTAGAGTTGGGTTGGGGAGATGGCTCAGTGGGATAAGTGCTTCCCTGGCAAGCGCAAGGGCCTGAGTTCAATTCCCGGTTCCACAAAAAAAAGAGAGAGAGAGAGAGAGAGAGAGAGAGAGAGAGAAAGGAAGGTAGAGTCATGATGTGTGTATACGGACAGTACAGTTGGGATAGATACACTGTGCTTCTACATAATTCTATGAGAGGCAAGATTTGTACTAATGGTGGTTGGACAGGATATTATGTCGGCTTCTAATACTATGGACAACTGCTAGGAAAATAAGGTAGAAAGTATTAATTATTGACTCTGTGATATAATTCAGGTATAAAAATTAAGATGCATAAACAGCTACACTTTCTTAATTTACTGATAAGCGACACCTGCTATAATAATGTCTGTAAGTATAATATCATGTATGCACCTTGTACGATACAAAAACATTATGAAAACAGTTTGCAATGTATTAATTTATCGAATCTGTCTTGTTAAGGTGTCTTAAAACTGTCTCACTGACATTTGTACTTCAATAAAATAAAAAATAAAATAAATCTTCCTTCATTACCTACAGGAGTGACTGAAGGAAAAGAATGACTGATGAAAGTCCCCTATGCTGAACAAAATCACAAGTCCATTTGAGCTATACCTGCATCTTTGAGTTTCAGATTATACCATGCCACCCTCTGAGATGCTGGGATTGTTGTAGTTGATTGAAAAGAATCTGACAGCATATGAACTTGCATATTCATATTTCTGACCAGATTCTAAAGTATGTTAAGAGGATCAAGCTTTTTTCTAAAAACTGGGCTAACACTTTACATAGATATGTGGCCTGAAATTGTTCAATTTCATACTACATCAGTGGAATTATGGCCAAGCAGATTTTAAGAATATCAACAATTCAGGAAATAATGGTTGACAGGAGAAAGACGAAGATTATTTTCTTTACAAAAATCTTCAGGGGACAAAAGAAACTAGTGCCCCTGAAAATATAGCAAATTTAGGGGAAAGCCCAAATTACTTGTTACTGCAATATTATAACACATATTAGTTTACATTTGCAAGGAATAGTTTATATCCAACCTAAAATAAACAGAATTTTTAAAAGTCACAAATTTAAAGTTTTCTTACTCCCAAGTTTGTACTCAACCTGCTATGAAATACTTCAACTATAAAAAATGGCACCATTTTGAACATAAAGAGTCCAAAATAGAAAGGTTCTTATCGTCATTTCAGAGAAATATTTTCAGACTATAAGACAAACTTCAACAATAGCCTACTAGTGTTTAGAAACTCATATATGGCACAGCACTAGTTTTTAAATGCTAAGAAAACCAATAAATGTAGACCTCATTAATTATTTATTTTCTTATGACAAAAATCAACAACTAATTTTATATAGATATGGAGAGATTTGACTAGCAGTCAGCTTGTATTTAATGAAAACCTACTTCCTAAAGTTAGTTCTACAAATGAAAATGTGTTATCATCTGTATTATTTAAAAAATATCCACACTGTGAATCATTGCTTTAAAACCCTTCTCTTGCACATAACAGTATTTTCAAGTTTTTTAGGAAAAGTGAAATAATGCAAGAAAAAAAGATATACTTTTTAAAATAAAAAATAAGATGGGCTAGTGAGAATAATAATAAACTAACGGCTTTGTATTCTTAATATTGTTTTAAATAAGTGTGTATAAAGCTATAGAAATTAAAGAAACTTCATTTTATAATAAATACAAACCAAAACATTCTGAAAATATAGACTTTTTGGTGTACATGATAAGGAAAAAAGCAATTACTCTTCATTACTATAAATATGCATTGTAATCACCTTATAAATGAGTGAAATTTTCCAGAAAGCATATTGGGCTGCTTTTATGATATGAGACCAGTTATGTTAACTATTTTTAGATATTTAGACTATTTTGCCATGTTAACTACATTGTCCATGTTGACTCCTTGTTAAAATTAAAGGTATCTTGTCTTTAACTATATAAGCTCTTAGGGACAGTGGTGTGTTTCCCTAGTTTAACATTTATTCCCGACCCATACATAGACACTGGGCAAAAGAATATTGGCTGAATTAATGGATTTATGTAAGTGTTGGATTGCAATAGTAAGGTGGCAGAATAATTAGCAGTGAAAGTAATGATGTTGAGCAGAAGAAAAAAAACAAACAGGTAATGTAAGCAAATTTCACTATGCCAGCTGGGCAAATACATGGTGTTTGAGTTTTAAAGAAATTCAAAAGGAATTTTCATAGTCACTAGTAATGACAATGTAGTTCATCTGGGAATATCTCTGTATAAAACAAAATATATTTTGCAGTATAGTTATATTTGCAGTGATGGTGTCAAATGATAAAATGGTGGCACCTGCCATAGTTTGTGTAGAACCTTAAGTGATGATCCTACAGTAAGATCAATGTATTACATAAAACACACTGGACACATCATCACAACTCCAACACAAAAGGAAGGCTTTGGTGCCTTTTTCCCCTAGCATTCAACAGTGTGTTCTACGAGCTCTTTCAAAAGAACATAAAACTGAAATGTTTCTAGTGATCTACCTCATCAGAACAAAAACAGATATGGGGAAAATACACAAATCCAACATCAGCCACCTTGCAGCAGCTGTTCAACCGCCCCAGCTACAGGGCTTTCAGAACCACTTCAGTACTACTGGGCAGCTCTAATGAGGTATAAGATGTTCTTCTTTATGATACAGATCTTAGGCTGCAAGAGAACAAATATGTAACACATGATATCTGACAGCCTTTAAATCTCTTGCTTATTAAAACAAGAACTTCACATATTCATTAAATGCTGCATTTATGCTGTTTGGACAGTCCAGTCACAGTAGCTTTGAAGATTTACAGAAAGCTCATGGCTTAATACTTTGTTGTACAACTCTGAAATTCTAACCAGAAAAATAAGATTTGTAAACATTAAGTGATTGTCCTATCAAAAGGACAGAAAAAAATAACTTGAATAAAAATGTTATAACATACTGGGCATTTTTCTTGGATCTTCTCATTTAAAACTATAGTGAGATAGCTCAAATTATTAAATATGTCCATTTTAGACAGGAGGAAATACTAAATTCCCAAAAATGAAACAAACATTTGAAAAAAATCACACATCCAGAAGTGACCAAATTCACTAATGTTCTGTGTATTTAGAAAGATGGTGCTGTTCCTCCGACGATTTGGGGGAACTAATCAGTGAAAACAGTGTGAAACGGTGCAGACACAATAAGAGAAGTCAAGAGTGCTGGGCAGTAGTCACAGAGAGGGCACCGGTGATAAAACCCTGAGCACTGGCTTGAGGAAGGCCATTGTATCATGTGGGAAGATAAGTGCATATATCTAAATCCTGGAGACAGAATATGACACGAAAGGACTTTAAATATTCTCTTGATAACTGTATTAACCAGATGGCAATTTGAAAGGTTGGGAAAGTTCATGGAAAACGTAGTATAAAATGAGTAACAATAGACAAGCAAAAGAGATCAAAAATCCAAGAAATAAGGGCTGGGAGACCAACTCGGTGGCAAAGTTCTTGCTTACCATGCACGGGCCCTAACTGTAATCCACAGCTCCCAATGAAATCCAAAATCTAAGAAATACTGAACATAAATCAGAATCCTGTGTGGGCTAGTTACATGTGGACTGTGCATTCTTAGAAGATAAATATCAACAACAACAGCTATAATAAAACAACTATAAATAATTGACATTTTTCAAGACTGTTCCATCAATTGTACCAAATCTAGAAGCATTAGACAGATCAGGTATTAGAATGAGCACAGATTTGTAGCTGAGAAAATAATTGAGGTGCAGTAAGAAAAAATAAAACCTCAACTTTCTAACAGTGTTTTCAAATTAGAAATCTTTTAACAGATAAAGAGGTACAGTTTTGCAAGATAAAAAAGTTCTTGGAGACTGGTTGAAGTACATTGTGAATATATGTAACAAGACACTTACAATGATTAAGAGAGTAAATTATGCATAGCTGCTTATCACAAATTTTTAAAATAAAATGTACTATTCCTTGAGATAGTGTTACCACCCATTTTTGTAAGGGGCATGCTAGGGCATTTTTATTGTGGAAGGTTGAGCCTGAAACCTTGGAAAGCCTTTTCTTCAAGAAATTCGAATTTTATCATTGACTTCCTCTTCAAGAAAGTCTGCACTTAATAAATTTTCAAAGAAGTAAATGACCAAGAAAGACTGACTCTTCAGACAAACAAATTCTCCTGAGACAATAATTCAATCAGTGAAAATTCTGAACTCCTCTTGCATTGATTTTTCTTCGGAAATTTACAGGAAATCCTTCACTGACTTTTCCTATCTTTTCATGGTTTGCAGCTGCAAAGCACCATGGATATGTCCTTTATCACTTCACTTGGTCTCTGGCTTTATATGGTCATCTTTTTGTAAGAAATTTTAGTGACTTGGAAGCCTGCCCTGTTCCAGTTTGATCCCATTTTAACTAATACATTTGCAGTGATGCAATTTCCAAATAAGGTCAGATTCAAGGCACACAATTCAGGCCATATGTATATAATCCAGAATAAAATGATTCCTACATCATAAGGCCATAATTGTGAAGTCTTTGTCTTATTCTCTATTGAAGCTCCAATGACTGTCCCAACGTGGCAATGCAGAAATGCTTGTTGAAGAGGGCAGTTGTGGTGGTGCACACCTGTAGTCCAGACTTGGGAGGGTGAGGCAGGAATCTGAGGCCATCCTGGGATACATAGTGAGCTTAAAGCCAGCCTGAACTACATAATAAGATCTTACCTGAACAGAAAGAAAAAAAATAGAAAGAAGAGAAGGAAGGAAGGAAGGAAGGGAGGGAGGGATTGAAGGAGGGAGGGAGGGAGGGGGGAAAAGTAAAGAATTTGTTAAATAAAATAAAAAAATAGAACTTTGGATTTAGGTTGAAATCATAACTCTATCATGTCCCCTGTAAATCTAGTGACATAGCTGCAGCAAAAAATTTCAGAAATACCTATTTTTAGTCTGCAAATCACCAGCATCTTTCACCTTTATCCATCAATCAGACCTGGCCTGGCCTACCACAGACAACATTTGCAAATTTGGTGTATGCTCTTATTACCCTTCCTCTGAAAAGATAAGACGAGATGTCATGCATTTCTGGAAAACACCATATTTCAGAGGAGCAAAGAAACATCTGACAACACAGTGACCCAAGATGTGATTGACTTTTTCAAAATCAAGTAGCAGGAAAACCTAACCACTCTCGTAGGGAAGAGGTTGAAGCAAGGACTTCTCTGAGTCATACAAGCAAGTTTATACAGTTGTGGAAAACAGTAATAGACCAATCAAGTTGACTATAAAGGAATTTTGTAGACCATATTTCAGAACAAATTGTTACAAGGTACTCAAATTGCAGGTACCAGCATGAAGTAAATGACAAGAGTTTTGCCACACGTGGTATAGAAGGTAAGAGTTCCATATTGACTTTCAGCCTCGCTCGCAAACAGAAACATAAAGACTTGCCACCATGAGTGGTTTATCTAGAAATGAATAATAGTGTGCTCAGAAAGCATAGCCCTCAGGCATTTCTACAATATGCCAATCTCAATATTTTATTTTCACGTATCTGAAAGATTGTGCACACTTACTCCACTGAACAGAACTTGATAGCTCAGTATCTCAAAACAAGGGTACATTCTGCATGATTGTAATGTCCAAAATTAACTTAAATCAAGTTAAGTATGACAGAAGAAAACCACACTTTACCCAAACATCGAGAAGCGATGGAATAAAAGAATCCACACAGGTATCTCGGTCACAGTCAAGTGATACTCATGACACCAACTCAGGCGCCTGTCCTGGTTCACAGGACATCATCTTCTCCTGGGCATCATCTTTGCCATGTACAGAGCTGAAGAGATTGTCAGTGATCTGTCCTGGCATTTTAGAGTATAAATCACCCCTCAAAATAAATGCCTTATTCTCCTCAGGGTGTTTTGAACATGTGAACAGTGGCTATTTTGCTAAGCAGCAATGTTGAGATACTTTGTCTTCATTCACACAATAAATATTCACCATGCCCAAGAATGTTTCAGGAATAGCTTGATGATATATGAGTGACAGGAGTAATTGCAAACACTTGTCCAGGCCACAGATTCACTTGCTTTTTAATTTGATTTAAAATGCTTTCATATTCCCAAATAATTAAATGTCCATTTACAGGGCAAACAGCAGTAAGACATCTGATCACCAGCTAAGTCTTCCAAATTGTTTATCATAGAGATGTTTTGGTGTAATGTTACTTGGTAAGACAAATTTAAGCCACATTGTAAGATAGGACTTTGTACAATCAGACCTAGCTCGAGCACATACATGAATAACAAGGCTTAAGAAGCAATTAAAATAAATACCCAGTGTAATTCATTACAACTGAACAATATAATTATTTTTATGACTTTGTGAGGTCCTGAGTTTAATTCCCAGGACCAAAAAATAAAAGCTATGTAATTTACCTATTTTCTGAGTGAACTTTTGTTGCTTGTGTCTTTCATCAGCATCTTCACCTCCCAATGACTCTGTCTATTCTTCCAGCTTCTGGGAACCTCTTCAACTTCACCCTCTAACATCCAAAACAATTCTGAAAATTTATGAAGATAAATACTCAATGTAAATTTTCATATCAAAACAAAAGAAAAACTTCTGATGAAGTTATTTTAAAATATCTGATCATACTAAGTGTGGCAGTGCATGCCTGTAATCCCAGCACTCAGGAGTCTGAGGCAGGAGGATTGCTATGAGTTCAAGGCCAACCTGGGCTCCACCAGGGTTCAAGGGCAGCCTGAACTACATAGTGAGACTCTATTTCAAAAAATCAAAATAAAAATAAAATACCTGATCAGACTACATGTCTTACAAAATATTTCTTGTTAAATATTGGTATTCTAAGCCGGGCGTGGTGGCGCAGGCCTGTAATCCCAGCCCTCGGGAGGCTGAGGCAGGAGGATTGTTGTGAGTTCGAGACCAGCCTGAGCTACAAAGTGAGCTTAAGGCCAGCCTGAACTGCATAGTGAGACCCTGTCTCAAAAAGGCAAAAATAAATAAATAAATAAATAAATAAATAAATAAATAAATAAATAAATAAATAAATATTGGTATTCTGCAAACTACTTGACAAGTTATGTTCATCAGTCTTGCTTAGAAAAAAAGTAAGCAAGTAGGCTGATATTCACATATAAAGTAAGAAAATTAAAAATAGATGTTGTACTCAAAATTTTAAGATCACATTAATGGTTATCGCTGCTAGTGCTAATTTAAATTATTTTTTGTCTGGAATGTAATCTATACATCTATTACAGGCAACTAAGTTATAAAGACATTTAAATCATGTCAGAGAAGGACTGGATGTTCAGAAAAGCCAGCACAAGAACTGAAGACATCAGAATTGCGGCTGGAGGAGCATCTGACAAAAGCCAGGCCTCAAGATGAAGACACCGTGGCCAAGCCTCCACTCCCCCAAGGGCTCAGTAGCAACTCGAGATGACAGTGCAGTTGGCACTCTCTGGTCCAGGAAGACCCGATAGGCACAGTCACCCAGGGGGATACCAGAGCACCCAGACCCATCCCTTCCCATAAACCACTCTCCAGTATCCTCCCCAGATGCCCTTGTTACATGACTCATTTCCACTGTATGTTAACTTTCCAACTTTTATTTCTCCTGTACCATTTTCTTAATGAATGTCAATATTGTATGATGCCCATAATTATTTTGGGAAGTTGGTTCACACATTTAGTGTATTTAATCAATATTAATCTCATGATCCTCCTCTGCCTTTCTTCATTCCTACAACTTGCACCCTTATGCATCTGTACAGGTCCCCTTCCTTATTTCCTGACCTCCCTATTTTCTTTATTCATTGACTTATGAATTTTTTTTAAGTTTCTCATATAAGACAAATGAGACAATTTCACTTTCTAGGCTGGTTTCTGGTTCCATCCATTTTGCTGCAAATCACAATTGTATCAACATTTTCTTTATTCATCCTTGATGGGCATGTTGGCCACTTCTACAACTCAGTTATTGTGAATTGCACAGATGTAAATGTGGATATGCATACATTACTATAATGTATGTCCCTAATTTAAATATATATAAATATAACCAAAAGTGAACTACTTGAGTCAAATGGGATCTGTTTTGAGGATCTCCACACTGGCTGCCACAGTGGCTGCACTGGTGCACATTCCCACTTCGCCTGTGGGAAAGCCTGTTCCTTCCACTTCATCCTCACCAGTGTTTACTGCTTTTTGTACCCTTGATGCTTTCCTGGGTAGTGCAAGATAGAATCTCAACGGAGTTTTAATTGACATTTCTCCGATGGGTAGAGATATTGGGAATTTTTAAAACTTTTCAAGCTTTCTAAATTTCTTACAATGAATATGTGTTTCTATCATAATCAGACTACATAGTATGATTCACAGTTGGAAAAATAACTCCAAGTCTTTCCATTTCATCACTCAAACAGCTATTGGGACGTTATGTATATCATGAGATACGTAGATATGAATAAAACATGCTGTCTTAAGGTATTTTGTGACACCAACTCTGACAGACTACAGTTAAGAAAACATAAGCAAGGGCTGGGGAGATCGCTCAGTAGAATAAATGCTTCCCTGGTAAGCATAAGGGCTTGAGTTCAATCCCCAGTTCCATTAAAAAAAAGAAAGAAAAAGAAAACACAACATCCATTTGAAAGAACTGTGATAAGGGAATAATATTATTAATAGACATAATAATTACATTTAACTCCCTTTGTGATCAACTCACACAAAACTGTATTCAATTGCTTTGGAATTTTCAGCTGCTCATTCATAAAGCAAACATTATACCTCTAACTATGTCTTTTCAGAATTTTGTGGTCTCTTACCACAAAATTTGACAAATATGAAAATTGAATATTGCAATAGTTATAATGCATCCTGTTTTCTCCAACTTTAGAACAGGGACTGACAGGTAATATGATCTTAAAATCTGAAAGACAAAGATGACGATGATGGTGGTGATGATGATGATGATGACATGTGTGTGTATCTGTGTGTGTGTGTGTGTGTGTATGTGTGTGTGAATACTCATGCATCTGTATACCTGAGTGTAGAAACAAAGGGAATGAAACTTTTGATACTTTTCTGTAACTAAAGAATTATGTGGATTTTTGCTGTGGTTGCAAATATGTTAGATAATAGCTACAAATCTAGAGTTTTAAATCTAGAAAAGACAATAAAGTTCTGTGCAGTAGAAGTCACATACTACAAGCTATAATAAATATATGGCATGTGAGTGCCCAAACTTTGAGTTAAATAATAAATACAACTTGTAGGCATTCCTAGAAGCAATAAATATTTCTAGCTTTGTTTATCTAAAAATGTTTTCTGACTAAAGTATTGTCTAAACAATAAAAATCCACTCTTTATAAAGTCAATAGAAACAAGAATAATAGCAGATACATTTTCCAAAACAGGAAACACTCAGTGTTCACTGCCTTCTGTCTGGGTCCCATCCACATAAGTAACAGAATTTTTCCTTCTAGGACCTTCAAACTCTGTCAAGAGTGTCTCCCTCATGAAATGTTTGTTAAGCTCCTCTGAACTCCCTTTTCTACTTGACCATAGCTTCAGTCTCATCTTTGGCCTTCAGTCTAGTCTAACAAGAACACTTTTCTCTGGAGGGAAGCAACTTTTCAAGGTTGTTCACTTTTAGACATCCTTGGGAGGTGAATCTAGAACAAAGATCCATGAGTGCCTCCCTCATAAAACACTTAGAAATGTGACAGATTCATGGAGAATTGTCTCCTAGCAACATTTGGAGACTACCGTTACAGGAATCATGTTCCCTATGGAAAAATAAGATAATTCAAAATTATGTATGTTTCCATAAATGATTTTTATGAAGCCTAACATAGTCATCACACTAGGATGATGACTTCACCCAAGGAAGTCACATCAATGGCACTCCTTGAAATAAATTCTTAAAGATAGGTGAGGCAAAGAGACAAAGACGGGGGCATCTTTCAATTTCTTCCCTCTTTATCAATTCTGCTTTTCATCTCCAGGGATCAAAAACCTTTCCAGAACATACCCTATTTAAAAATATATTATTTGAGGACAAAAGAAAACCACTTACTGGGATCAATTTCTGTGGCAGATATTGTATATGATGCTCTTTCTTCTCTTGTGTTTTTAATAGTCTATCACCCTCCAACTCCAAACATCACATTCAGCATATAAGCCTAGCTGTTGTGCAGAATCCTGGATTTAGAAAATGAAAAGCATCATTTCTCCATTCCCACACACAAAGCTTCTGACTCCAGCAGATTTGGATTTCATTCAGGAGACACTGGAGAGCAACTTAGGTTCAGTAAATATCACCTTTCTCTCTGGTTTTCAAATATTCTTATGGGTGAGACTCAAAAAGAAACAGACGTCATTTGCTTGTTTTCTCACAAATGAGACTCAACCCAGAAAGACAGCAAAGCTGGCTTTGTCTGTGACTTTATTTCTGCCTCTCTTGCTGTCCCTTTCTCTGTGTCTTTCTCCCTGTGCCCTTTATGTTTCTATGGTGACAAATATGTCAATGGGAATTTGTTTGCATTTTCTTGAAATCCAGAAAAAAGCAATAACCCTGCTAATTATAGATGCCTTTAAGTTTTATATTTTAAATCTGAATGAATTTAGAAAAGTAGCCTACTAGATAAGCACATAAATAATAATAAGATATATGTTCATGACTATTCTAAGTTCCTTTTTTTATGTATTTGGTACAGGGTCTCACTATGGAGCTTGGATCTGTACTGAACCTCCTGTTTTCAGCCTCTATGGTGCTGGGATTACAGGTGTGTACCACCAGAGGTGGGGCTAGTGCAGCATGTGGTGCTGGGGATTGAGCCCTGGTCCCTGCACTTGCCTAAGCAGGTGTTTAGTTTGCTGAGCTATCTCACTGACCCTTATTGCAAATTCTTGTACTACGTTTCTTTTAATCTACTTTCCAAGCCTAGAATATAATTTAATTTTTAACAAAATTTATTTTTAAGTCCACTTAACAATAAAGATAGATGAGTTATCCAAACCCTCTACTCAACATTTTAAACCAAATAGCATGATTTCGTCTGTAGTTTTAACATTGCTTAGGCATATCCATATGTCTTGTAACATATTTTAAATATCTGAAAGATTATGTAAATCCTTTCCTTCAAGTATGTTTCTTCCTTTGTTTGCCTTTAGTTGCTGTAAAGAGATTATTTATGAATAGCATATTTGATCCTTGAATATTTGCTTTGTGGAAATTACTATGAGATGGGCTGTCAAGCTTACAAGATTTTAACAATCACATATGTAGTCCAGGCTGAATCAAAAACAAAACCTATATTATCTGCCCCAGCCATAATTGTGATGTTTTTTAGAATAGTTTCCAATTACATAATTTCTGGGTTAGTCTAAAAGTAAGAGAGTAATTGGGTGTAGAACACAAGTCTGGTATTCATCAGGACAGACCATGGCAGCCTTTGAGTAGCTTATCTTCCAAAGCTTAGACTTTCAAATACAAATGTCACATACAAACAGGGAGGAAGTATTTAGCAGGAAGTTAGTCCCCTCCTCAAAACAGAAATACAATTTTCAAGGAGGAAGCACATCAAGAAAAGTAAAAGATATGCTTAATACAGAGACTGTCCTTGACATCCATTGTAAATCTGTTTGAGAATCTTGAAATTGCCAGAAAGTTTGAAGAGGCTCTTGATGGGTCTGCACCCATGCAGTCATCTATCAGGTCATCATGGCAGCAAGTGACACAGTGTGGGAAACCTTTCTTCCATTTCCTCTCCAAAGATTAGCCAGAAACTTTCTTTTCAGATTTTCATGCCCACCAATCCTCCACCAAAGACACTGTTGTATCAGTGTAAACTCCAGCCTTAGCCCAATCCCATAAAAAATCCAACCTCAGTCTGTTCCTCGAGCACCTCAAGCTTCTTTTGGCCACCCTACTGCTCCTGGTAATAAAGGATTTCTTTGCTTTCCCCACTTCTCTTTCTTTTTTTTTTTTTTTTTTTTTTTTTTTTTGAATTGGGCATTGAACTCAGACCTTTGCACTTGCCAGGGAATTGCTTATTCTACTGAGCCATCTCCCAGCCACTCTTTCTTTTATCTTCTTAAATAATTTTATTGAGAAACAAAGAGCAATGAGACAGCTTCAAAACCAATTAGTGGGACAGTTTCAATACTTAATGCATTGCATATTGTCGTTTTCTTAGTGGCTATTCATTCCACAAGATCCACACATGATATCCTGTCCGCAAACATTATTAGAACAAATCTTTCTATTCATTGAATTAAGAGAATGTAGTTGTATATCTACCCTATTTTGGATATATAGGTACAAAGTGGCTGTCATTTGTAACCCCATTTTTGTTTAGTTTTGTCAGAAAAGGGTATTCCATTGACATTTAAATAGTATAACTGCGTGAATTCAGCAAAATAACCCAATATAGTCCAGTAGTCCATAATAGTAGTGGGTTTTCCATAGGACTGGCATTGTCAGAAGTTGTTGGCTTGAGAATTTTATAGCTCAGCATATTAATATGGCTTTACTTTTTATACCTCGTTTTTATACTTTTCTGCTGGATGATTAAGATCAAGATAAAGCAAGACCTATGTAACAAGAAATGTAGCTTTTATATCTGATAAGGTCAGTCAAACCCCTTCAGGATTTATCCTGAAACTCTGTACCACATTTTGTAGATCCACTGTCAGTGTCATCCATGTTGATGAGTCACAGCCATTGCTTGTCCAATTTGCTGTCTGTGAAAGCCTAAGATAATGTTTTCTTTCCAGGTGACTCTCCTTAGGCACACTCTATATTTTTATCACTTTTCTCTGTGGCCCCATAATCTTGATCAGAAAATTTGGGACACAACTGAATTACATGATATTACAGTACAGGTTCTCCTATGTCCTGAGTCTTCACTAGCCTTGAAAGCCTAGGGCCAAAATGTTGGCTGTCCTTACAGTCTTTCTTTTTCTCTAATTTTTGGTCTGGCAAACAGGTTTTTAACCGTCCAGAAGAGAAGCAGAAGAGCTTGGAAGAAATGGACTTAGTGGACATATACAAAGTGTTCCACCCAACCACAGCTGAATACTCATTTTTTTCAGCTACACTGGGCCATGTTCTAAAATAGACCACATTCTAGTCCATAGGTCATGCTTATGTATATGCAAGAAAACAGAAATTATTCCATGCTTATTATCTGACTACAGTGCAATGAAACTGGAAATAAATGACAAAAGAAACCAGAAAAAACAACCCTAAATACATGGAAATTAAATAACACCCTACTCAGCAACCAATGGGTCATAGATGAAATTAAGCAGGAAACTGAACAATATCTACAGTTCAATGAATAGTCAAGCATAACATCAGAATTTATGGGATGTGATGAAAGCAGTTCTCAGAGGGAAATTTATAGCATGGAACTCACACATTGGGAAAACAGAACAGGAACAAATAAACACCCTAGTGCTGTACCTCCAACATCTAGAAAAGGAAGAGCAAACCAAGCCCAAAGCCCACTTCTCTTTTGTGCCGAGGAAAAAAACCTTACAGTTGTGAGTCATAGTCTCTAAAAGTTGGATCTGAAGTCAGACAGCCTTGATCTTGGATCTCAATGTCTTTCATTTACTGTGTACTTGGGAAAATTAGTTAATGTTTCTTTTTTCAGAATAAATTTAAACTTATTAGTACTTGTATAATACATAATGTTTACATTCCTAACAGGAGGTTGTTGCATGTACATAATGCATCTTCACTCCTTTTTCCATCCTCTTCCCTTTCCTCCTTCCCTGTGTCCTTTTTTTTCTTTTTTCTTTTCTTTCTTTCTTTTTTCTTTTTTTGTCTGTTTTTATGTGTTTGGTATAGAGTCTCATGACGCAGCTAGGACTCATAATGGTCCTCCTGTGCTGCGATTACAGGTGTGCACCACCAGGTCCCAACTAGGTCTTAGCTCAGCACACCCTGGGGCAGGACAGGCCCAGCACGCAGTACATGCATGTGCTTGCCTATCAGGTCCCTGTGCTTGCCTAGCAGGTTCCTGGTCTGCTGAGCTACCTTACCAGCCTTTTTCTGCATCTGTTAACCCCCTTCCTTTTTTATAGGTTTGTAGTATATAATATTTACTTCCTGTGTGTGATTGTTACATGGACACAACACATCCCAGTTCCTTAGTGTCATCTCTTGTCCCTTGCTGTCTTTCCCTGTCTTGATTGTCTTCCCCTTTGGACAATGGTGTTTCTCCACACTTCCTGTTCTCTGTATTTTATTCTTCTCTCATCTGGGTTTCTTATATAAGAAAAAAAACATGTGTTTTCTTCAGTTATTTTATCTTCTCATTTATTTCACTTAATATTATGTCCTTGAAGCACATCAATTTTCCTACAGTACACTACGGTCATTTTTCATATATTAGCCATCTAAAAGTATGGCTCATGTGGTATATCAAAACCTCACACACTCAAAGAATTTATTCTAAGGATATTATAAATTATATTTACTATAAATTATACCTAAAAACATTTACTTCATTGGCTTTAAATCCTTTAAACAATGTGAATATTTTAAATGACTTTAGTTAGTATATTATAGAATGTTCAAAACTGTGGACACATTCTATACAATGAAATATTACTCAGCTATAACAAAGATACACTTGAAGCTTCTATAGGTAAATGGATGCAATGAGAGATCATATTCATAAGTGAAGTAAATTAAACCACATGTATGAACATCATAGTATCTCCCTGGTTTTAGAACCTGAAAGAATAAACAAAATTCAAAAGTTATAATAGATACTGTGTGTCTTCTGTCATTGCTGGGACAAAATACCCAACACCCAAATTGAAGGGAAAAAAGGTTCATTTAGCTCACAGTTACTGGAGCTATCAGTCCATAGTCAACTGGCTCCAAGGCAGAGTGGCACATGGCAGAAAGTAACCTCACATGGTGGCAGCAAAGAACAGAGAGCAAAGGGAGGAGCAGTAGCAATAACGGAGCAAGCCTGTCTCTCTGTCTCTCGTATGTTATGTTCAGACTGTCCTCCCCAGACGGACTATACTGCTCACACCCATAGTCCTAGCAGTACTAAGACTCAAAATCCCAATGGATCACGAGTTAGTCTCAAACTCTACAAGTCACAACCCCACAACTTCATGAGACTTTGGGAAAGCAGCTAGACACAAACCACAACACTGTGAAAGGGAAACAGTCTGTTCAAAGGGAAGGAAAGACTAGGATGAGGGAAAGGAAAGAATGGAAAAAATGTATATATATATATATATATATATATATATATATATATATATATATATATGCACAGTACAGTTCAGATAATTGTATTGCTGATTTCTGTGAGTCTATTGAAAAGAACAGTTAATACTTAATTTTTTTCCTTCTTTTTAATTATTTTTAACATTTTTGAGCAATTTTACATGCTTATAACTGGTAATCTGAAAAACTAATTGAAGGCAATATGCAGTATAACTACTGCTGAATTTCCATGATTTTCTTTGGCAAAATCTGTATCATTTCTAATGCTTTTTTCCTTGTTTTTTTATTCTCTTTAAAATGTTTTTAATGTGGAAACATATTGTAAGACCATAAAAGCCATGTTTTTAAAAAATGATATGTATGCTCAAGGTATGCTTTTTTAAAGAAATATGAACATTTTTGGACATATTGAGTGCTATATATTTTTTAGACATGAACAAATACATGTTTCCCCCATACACATAGCACCTACACTGATACATTTCAAACTGTTAATTGTGATTTTTTTTAAACTCATGGCTATTATATTAAATTTTATTTTGTTCATACTTCTAAAGTTTATAAAAATAAAAAAGCTTTACTCTGTATGCTCTCATTGCTAAGACAATATGTCTGGCACCCCAGTGAAGGAAGAAAACGTTTATTTAGCTCACAGTTTCTGGAGGCTTCAGGGTCAGATTTATGAAGGGCCTTGTGATCCATGTTATGTTCTTTAAACTTCATCCTAAGGGTAAAAAATGAAGTTGTGGGGTGAGTGGAGTTGCTAAAGAAATATCACATAGTCAGGCTGAAATTACAGAAGCATTTTGGCCTTTTCCCAGCTTCTTTACCACTACTTTAAGCCATTGGGAGGTTTAGAAAAGCTGCTGAGTACCTTCCTCATCATTTCTCCCTAAGAAAAAGCAAATGTGAAGTACAGAAAACATGCTCATTTCTAGATATATTCAGGAATAACTCTGGTAAACTGGGAGACATTATTTTGGGATAGTCCTTTAGAAATGGCTTGCCAATTGAATGTACCGCAGGTCCTTCTTGCCTCAAACAAAAACATTTGAATGAGAAAAGCCAAACATAGCACCACAAGCTTCTATTTAAAAAATGAAGAATGAAAGGTTGAGACTGGCTCTTTAGAATGAAATTGGGCTACAAAAGAGACAAAGGAAAAAATGAGAGCACATCCTGGTGTAGAAGACCCTGAGAGGCCCTCCATGGAGCGCTACCATTCCCTCCTCACGGAGGCCCACAAGAAGTTCCACATATGGGGTCCTGGGAATTATTTTGGTACTGTCTTGGAATCTGGTAACTCACAGGTTGCACTTATTTCCCCAGCTAGCTTTGCCACACCCCATTTCTTATCTCAAAAGGGTTACCTGAAATGTAAATCTCATCAGAAATTTCCTAAGTTCCCACTTAACATTTTTGTAATCATATTTCAAATGCAGATATTAAAAAAGACATTCAAATAACCAGCAAGAATGTGTTCACTTCTAAGGTTAGAAGATTAACTTGTTCTTCATAATTAATCACATGTCTGGGTTTTTCGGGATATGACCCTGTCTGGCTACTAGGTTTCCAGTTGTATCTTATAAAAACTTCTAAGTATTTTTATGCTCTACTTGATCTGAGAAAGTTTTTCCTTACTTTGTAGTTTTTCTGCCTCAGAATTTTTCTGACTATAATGTACCCTGGCTTCAATGGATCATTTCTCTAATGTATAGAGATCACTTTCAATTATTCCCATCTGTGAGCTGTTATTCACAGAATTATCAGCCATTAGTTCATAAAAGACAGGAACTATGTCAGATATGTACTATAAAGCACATATCTGAGACTTCCTAGATGAAAGTACTAATTTCTGTTATTTTTATTGTTGTTTCCCTCAGCTCTGCAACATATGGGGCTACTGTCTCACTGCATTACCCAGAAGGGAGACGAGAGATCCAAAATTATTATAAAAACAGGAATTTTTATTCATTCCAAAATCCTACTTTATTATTTATTTTTAAGTACTTAAATGAGGTCACTACTTGGAAATGATATTGCTATAATATTAATGGAATATTCACTATAAAAACTGACTTCAGATGCTAAGTCTTCTGTAGGTCATCGAAGTTTCTAAAGACAGTACTTTACTTATGAATTAAAATATTACATTTACCTTGAGGTACAAGTTAGTTTTTCAGAAATGAGCTTTATTTCCATAAAAAGTATAATCATAACATATACTGCAATATAATCACATTGGTCATACAACACAATTCCCTGTATTGTTTTTATCCCCAAATTTAGAAATATTATTTAAATCATAAATAAAAACATGACATAGTTGTATTTCTTAACCTGTAAATACAATCCCTTAAAGCTTTTTTTCACCATGTATTGCTAATTAGGTGGATTTCTCTTAAATTTCTTTTAAGGAAAAATGTGCTTCATTTAGGTTCTTAAAAATGTGTATCTCTCTCATTATATGATGCAAGTAATGTTGGTTTCCATTTTCAAGCCACTATTATAATCCCTCTATTTCCTTGGCCACTTTAGGGCCTTCCATTCTATCTTCCTTCGCTGTCTAAATCTATGCCCACAAACTGAAGCTTGGAAACCTTGAGAGTGAAATAATAAGCACACTCTCCTCAGTTCAGTGATTTGTTCCCTCCAGCTCTCTGACACTATTACCTGTGCTTTACTCATTACTGAACCATGTAAAGACCTCTGAGTGTCCACCTTCTGACTGATGCATCACTTACTTTTTCTCCTTTCTGTACATGTGTGTGTGTGCACCCATGCACATACAGAGTGAGAAACTGATTCATAATTTTCCATTGAGCAGGAAGAGTAACTCCATTGGCAAAAGGAAGGCCCACTCTTCATGCAAAGACCCACTGCACTTGCAAGAGGAGTGGCTGCTTGAGTCCAGGTATCAGCGATGTACTGCCACTAGCCCCGAACCCTGGCTTGACTTTATGTCCATGTAAGACCTCGTCACCCCAGATCAGCAGACCAGCACCCTCTTGACAGATTTAGAAAATCCAAAGTAGTGACTGGTCAAACCTATATGTTAGATGTAGAACTAAAGAACTTGATATCCATAGGAGATCCATTTCAGACTACTGTAATCCATTCATATTACTATAATAAAGTGCCATAAACTACACAGCTTGTAAAAAAATGAGAGAGAAATGTATTTCACAAGTTCTGGAGGCTGAGAAGTATAAGGTTACAGTACCAGCAGACTCAGCATCTGGTGAGGGCGCTGGTTTCTGGAGCGGTGGCTTCTGCCTGAGTCTTCAGATGGCAGAAGGACCAGACAAGCTCCTGTAGGCCAAATAAGCCTCTCATGATGGCTCCACCTGCATGAGCGCATCACCTTCCACAGGCTCCACCTCCAATTTAAAACCATCATTTGGGGGGATTTCAACAAGTATCTGAGGGAGCTACAAATATCCAGGCCATTATATTGCTGTCTCTAGCTAATCTCAGGTACCACAGAGCATCTTGGGAAATTCTAAGGAAGACAACCCAAAGTGCAGGGATATGCCCAAGGCCTAGGGCTCTGACAAGGGACCTTACTTGTTCATGTTAAAGTACAATCAGAAGGGCAACATTCTATGAAGCACCTTCTAGCAGTCCAAGACAGGAGCTGTCACACTTCTGACCTAGCCTCTATAATCTGACATGCTATTTGTCTCTTTTTTCTTTTTCTTTTAAATTTTTTTGAAACAAATGTGCCACCATGATCACATCAAAATTAAGGGAAAGAAAATTAGATACTTCCTTGATAGGAAAAGTCAAGGACAAACTGCAGTGCAATCATTGCAGGTATCCACATGAGATCCATTTCAGACTGGGATAGCATCCTACTCACACTAGCATAATAAAATGCCATAAACTATGTGGCTTGTAAACAATAGAGATTTATTTCACAAAATTCTGGAAGTTGAAAAAATAAGATTAAGGTAGCAGCAAATTGAGCATACAGTGTGAAAAGTCATGCATGAAAAATGGAAGCTGCCACTACTGCCCTAAGCATAATTCTTCTCAGCACTTAGTATTTCCATATATTTCCTTATTTAATTTTCCTGTTATATATCAGATTTATATATCACATAATCTAGTGACTAAATACTAGTCCCTTGGAAATGTTGATAGAATACATTAAGGTGAGAAAATAAAAGCAAAATATCTGAAAAGAAAAGGTGCTAATGAATTTAAAATTAATCACATATTTATCGAGCAGATTAAAAGTACCTGGTGAGATTTTTACCTTCATGAGAAAGGTCAATTTTAATAGAATTTTTCAAGCTACAGTTCAGTCCTTTGCCAGAGAACATTTGCTTCCTTGTATAAAACTTTGGTCTGCAAGTTCAGTACAACACAACGGGGAAAAGAGACCAAACCCCTGAGCAGCGTGGTCTGTTTGCCACAGACAGAATTACTCCCAGGGCCCACAGCTTTGGAGAGTGAGAAATAGAGTGTCTTTCATAACAAAGGTGAAATGAATAGTTTTCATCTGTTTATCTGTTCTCATTCCAGTCCGCTCTAGCCTACAATGACTGGAAGTTTTGCTCTCAGAAAAAAAAAGTCAGTATTTTTTCAAACTGTCATTTTTTGCTAATCTTCAGATGCTGAAAATCATTTTAAATCCATTCCTGTCATTCCGGATTTGCATAAGTGTCTTGAAAGAGAAGTCTAAAAAGGCAAAGGCTGATTTAGTGTGAATGAACATGCCATAAAACATTTCAAACCTTACATCATTCATGTAAATCTTTCATGATTTAAAATTTTTCAACTTGCCAATAACGAGTATCCTAGTGTCAGGCTAGATCCAATAGCTCAGGCCAGGAATGCTCTTTCATTAAAAATCCTACTTCAGGAGGCATTTATAAGTTTGAGGGAGAGCAAAAGAATATCTTTCATTTCAAACTGAAATTTGTCACCTCAGCCTAAACACATGTTCTGCAAGTCAATTGTTGTGGCTTATATGCAGTTGTCCCACCTATGCCCTCCTAAGTGGAACTCTGGAGAAGGGATCAAAACACGGGAGCGTGATACACATTACTAATCCGTTCACTAATGGGAATTTGGGAGGTGAAGCTTGGTGAGAGGAGGCAGGTCGGGAGCACGTGGCCTGGAAGGTTCCATCTCCTCCCCTCCTCCGTTGATCTCTCTCTCCTCTACCTGTCCCTGCGATGCTGTGAGCCTTTCTCCTGCCACACCCTTCTACCTTCCTCTCCTACCCTAGAGGCTTCAAACCAAAATAGATGTTAAACTGTGGTCATTGGTGGTATCCTGTGCTAGCAATAAGCAACTGACTAGACAAAGGGGAAGAGGAACACTGCATAGCCGTTTGTTAAAATGGTAAAGGTAAATGAGAGCGTTCACCAGTGAGTGGCGCATGTCTGATATTCAAGCTCTAAGCCTATCCAAATTAAGTCAGTTCAAAATGTTTAGTAGGGCGGGGGACTGGAAAAAGGCATTTAGATATTGAAATTTCATTTTACTAAGCCAGTACCAACCTTATTGTTTGTCAACATAAGCATGTTTTACTCAGATACTGGCTTTCAATAATGAAACAGAAATTTGATCAGTCTCTAACTCATTTACCCTTACATGACACAAAGAGCTTCTGTGCTCCAGTGTATCTTTAATCAAAGACAAGTTACCTATTTGTAAAACCACCTTTGTGTTCAGGTCATACAGAAATCTTCATTCTACAATGTGCTATAAAAATCTTTAGAATTTCAGGCTGGCCAAATAGCTCAGCGAATTAAAGTACCTATAAGCAGGCGCAGGGGCTGTCCCACACCTGCTGTGCCAGCCCCAACCCCGGGGCATGCTGAAGTGACAATTGTGGGCATGGTGGCACACAGCTTTAATCCCAGCACTTGGGAGGCTGTAAACAGCTGGATCCCTCTGAGTCCAGTTTAGTACTGAGACTCTGAACAGACCCTTCCCTAAAACACAGACACACACACACACACACACACACACACAATCTTCAGTATTTCAATTGTGTTTCTCACAGTCTCAAATTGCTAGTGATTTAGAGGCATCACTTGGTGACTTTCACACTAGTTTGAATTCCTCCAATTTTTGTACCCCATTTTTTAAAATAATTTTATTGAGAAACAAATAGCAATGAGACAATTTCAAAACAGTTTAATGGGACAGTTTCAATAATTAACATGTTGCATATTGTCTTATTAATGATTATTCATAGTATAAGATGCAGACATGATATTCTATCCACAGGCACTATTAGTTCAAATCTTTCTATTCATTGAATTAAGAGAAAGTAATTCTAGTGTCTATCTAGTTTATTTTGAATATACATATACAAAATGGTCCTTCATTTGTATCCCTTTGTTTGAATTCCTCCATTTGTTACTCAATTTTTTTGAAAAAAAGAGAAAAATCCATGAAAGAAAATAACCAAAATGCACATCTCACAAACTTGATAAACATTAAGAAGTGAACAATCTCTCAAAGGTATATAAATATATTCAAGTTGAAGATAGAAGAAGCATTTGGGGAGGGCTAGTTACTTGGGACAACATTATTCTATACTTTCTTACTGATAAAAGCCTTGAGCTCCACTTGGTGGGGACCTGCTAGCTAATATATTACTCCTGTCTACAGAGAATGTGTTTGACATTTGATAGACTGCTCTTATGAGGCTCAGCTTCTCCAGAGACAACAGAGGCTACAGTCTTTAGCAGTTTCTTTAAAAGAATGCAAGCAGGACACTGCTTAAAGCAGCTCTTTTGCCTGAAGGCCACTAGAATTCCATCAGAAGTGTACCTGAGCTTGTGTGTCTGGTTTATTTCACATTTGAGTAAGGAAAAGTACAAAGAGAATAATAAAAGATGTGTATATAGAAAGGGATGAGAGGACGGACCTCTTATAATAGGGAAGGGACCCAAGAAGCAAAAGACAAAGGGGTGGAGGGGGAAGGAAATGCAAGTAAAATAAAGTTGTGCCATGTACAGGAACCTAGTGACTTTAATGAATGTAAACATTATATGGTATAACATGAGCTAACATTGGTGATATCAACAAGAATGAAAATTGGGATAAAGGAATTGGAGGAAGAGGGAGACGCAAGGGAAGGGGAAGGGGGCTTAAAAAAGAAACAAGCTGTCATAAGTAAATGTGCCCTCTTCCCAAGATGATTGTATGCTCTGTATGCTGTGAGCATCTCATAATAGGGCTGGTGAGATAGCTCAGTGGCTTAAGCACCTGCCTAGCAAGGTGCTTGAGGTCCTGAGTTTGATCCCAAGTACCAAAAAACAAAGCAAAAACCATGTAATAATAATTTATTTTAAAGTTTAAAAATAAGACAGGAAAAAAAGAAAGACATTGTTAAGAAAGAAACTTTTTCTAAAAATAAAGTCTGGGTTAAGCTTTCTCTCTCTCTCTCTCTCTCTCTCTCTCTCTCTCTCTCTCTCTCTCTCTCTCTCTCTGTTAATTTCAAGACAGATTTCACTAAATTGCCCAGGCTAGCCTCAAATCTGTAAGCCTGCTTCCAGAGTACCTGGAGTGACAGACATGCACTGCACAACTTGCCTGGCAGGAATTCATTTTCTTTGGTTTTTCATCGTAAATGCCATACATGCATACACCCCAGATATCACATTGAGTGATGATTTATGTTGTGAATTTGGGACGATACTTACTCTCTCTCAACCACTAGCAGCCCCACTGCATATTATTTCCCCAGAGAGAACTCAAATGTTACTTTAAAAGTCATAAAACTTCACAGTATCTAATATGAGCATCTGAAATATTCAGCTATGTCTAGTCCTTTTACTTCATCTCTTGTGAAATCATTGAATTCTCCAAAGCACTTGCCTCAAATTTTTCTTGGATGATAGTCATGGTTACACAGCTTTGTGATTATACTAGAGACTATCAAATTATATACTTTCAAATGGTGAGTTTTGTAATATGTAAATTATAGTTGAGGTTTTAAACAGAGGTAAGTGTAGGACTCCAAGACCAAGCAAAGAGCCACCAAGGCACAGGCCATTGATTCCTCGGGAAGCATAAAGCTATTTCAACCTCTTCTGAATTAACCATCTGCATTCAGCTGGATCCAACTAGCAGCCCACCTGTCCCTTCATATCTTTCACTGTCATACAAAAAAATATTTAGCTGTAAAAGAAGTGTTGTTACTTCTATACATTAACTGCATTGTATATCTTCATATATGGCCCAATACAATGCCTCTTTACTCAAGAGAAGAGGATAAATAAGGTGGGCTCCAGATTGTAAGGACTGCTAGAGCACATCAGATTCAGTTCTTTGTTTTGTTTTGTTTGTTTGTTTGTTTGTATTTTAAGGAAAGCTCTACAAGGTGTTCAGGGTCTCATTACTAGACTGGACTCATACTGATCCACCTGTTTACAACTTCCCAAGAGCTGGTATTACAGGTGTGCCACCATGCCCAGTCTCAATTGCCATCTCCGCATGCCCCCTAGGATGGGGGTGGGGCCAACACTGCAGGCCCAGGGATAGAATCCCGAGCCCCTGCGCCTGTTTGCAGATGCTTTAATCCACTGAGCTGTTTTCTATTTTAATAATTTTATTGAGAAAGAAGTAGCAATGAGATAGTTCCAGACAAGTTAGTAGTAGTTACAATAATTAATACATTGCATATTGTTGTCATTGTAGTAGTTATTCCTAGTACAAGGTGCAGACATGATATCTTCTCTAAGCATTATTAGTTCAAAACCTTCTCACTGAACTAAGAGAAAGTAGCTCTATATTATGCTATTTTGCGTATATGTATATATTTTTTCCACTACAAAATGGTTCATTTATATCCCCTTTTTTGTTTACTTTTGTCAGATATGTGCATTCCATTGCCATTCACCTGAGGAATGGAAGAAAAAGATGTGGTATTTTTATACAATGGAGTATTCCTCAGCTATAAAGAATGATAAGCTTGACGTCTTTATATCCAAGTGAATGCCACTTGAAGATATATTCATAAGTGCAATAAACCAGACCTACATGTGTAAATATCATACACTCTCCCTAGTGTAGATGAAATACAAATAGAAAGGTATAACACAATTAAAAGGAAAGCAAGATTTTAAGGATTAGACAACAAAGAGAAGGCAAGGAGAAAAGCTAAGAAACATGACAGGGGCAAAGCCATACATTTATATGCACAAGATAGTTAAGGCAATGATCCTGAGAATCTTCAGTAGGTTGTTGAAACCAGCAGTTAATTGGTAGGATTTTTACCCTGACTAACTGTACCTGTGAATTAAGCAACTGCACTGAAGGTAGCAAAGTGTATTACTAGAGTAGTACTTGGAATGCCGCTGAACTATTTGGTCGGTCAGCCCTACACTTTTCATTTTAGTAAGCTCATTATTGCTTTATGGTCTATATCTAAAAATTTCTCCACAAAGTGTCATGTGCTGAGGGGTGAGGCCTTTGGAACAATATTGAATAAGAGTGGTATTATGCACTTCAATAGATTCAGCATCTCTCTGTGGCATGACCAGTACCATGTCTTTTCTGCCTTAGAGGCAGACAATTGTAGACTGAACCATTCAAAACTATAAGGCAAGAAAAACTTCCTTAAGTTGTAGATGTCAGCTATTCTATTCTACTGATGGAAAATCTAACAGGTAATCTGCTGGAAACTTCTAAAAAATACAGATATTTTGGTGGGAATAAGGAATAAAAAATGTTCATGTAATGGGCCAGCAAGTAGCTCAGCAGACTAAGCGACTGCTTAGGTGATTGCAGGGACCAGGGTTCAATCCTGGGTACCACATGTACCAGCCCCACACCCAGGTATGTTGAGCCAGCCACTGCGAGAAAGTGTGGTGCTGCATGCTTGTAATCCCAGTGCTGGGGAGGCTGAAGACAGGAGGATCACTATGTGTTCGAGCTGCATAATGAGACCCTATACCAGGTACAGTAAAAAAAAAAAAAAAAAAAAACCTCAGAAATAAAAAGAGAAGAGGATCAGAGTAGGAATTCTAGGGTACCACATTCATTTTTAAACAAATCCAGCATTGCTTATTAAAAACTTGGATTTCACTAGCAAGTATTGAGTCCTTACATTTGAACAGTATACAGTGCACCCCATTTCAGAATGTTAATTCATTTCACAATATAGGGAACTTGGTCACATTTGTGCTCAGGTAGGAAATGTGGCTGTAGCCACAGTTGCCACCCAGTTCAAAATTCACAAAAACAAAACATTGCCAGGCACTTCTGTCGGCACACCAAATTGTTCACAACCAACAGTATTCAGGGACTGAGACATCACAGTATTCAGCAAGACTGTGTAATTCATAAACTATAAAAAAAGGTAGGCAATACTTTGATGTAAAGGTACGTATTGATTAGTATAAATTTTCTACTTCCAAATTATACTATACATGTGTTTTTTTAAATTTTTCTATATCTAAGCTGATTCTGCTTTTAAGGCTTCAATGACAAGACCTGATATTCAATGTTCTGTGACATACTGACTCTAATATCTTCCCTGAGTAATTAACAAAGTCATTACATGCTTAGTAGACCTTAGTCATGAGGCCTGCATGCCCTACAGGAAGAATACAATAATCTATACAGATTAATGTGCACCAGACCTGGCAGCTTTGAAGCCAATAACAAGATCCTCATTGAAAGGTTCCTATGCTTAAGTGGTTTATTTGAATTGCATTTTATGTAAATTTTTCTTAGGAGATATTTAAACAAGTAATAGAACTTCTTACTCTTCTTCTCCTTCTACAATGTAGATGAATTTTAATTTACTTCCCTAATGCCATTACAAAAGAAATAGAGAACATATATATTCTTGCTAACACTAATGGTAAGGCCATTAAGTTATTAATTGCATATAATATAAAACTGGAACATAACTTGTAACCATCCTTAACATATTACCCTTATAATACAAAATGAATCAAGGTCATTTGCCTTTTGAAATTTCAATTGTTTAAAAAATATAAGGAACAGTTTCAAGAGCAGCACAAAGCCTACCTAACTGGAAAGACCATACCTTAGTAATAAACAGTGCTTTTCATGTAATTATTTTGTTCACTAATAAAAAAATATGTATATAATTATTTATGCTGACCCACAGGATGAAATACTAAGAGTTGGAGCTTTTGGGGGAATTCTTAAATCATGCCCTTAATAAACTGATTAATGGTGCTACATAAAACTTTATAGTAATAACCACCTCTTATTCTGCTCTTCTGCCATGTAAGGACATGGAACTCCTCTTATGAGAAGGAATAGGCATTCAAGGCACCATCTTAGAAGGACCTTTACCTTAACCTTAGCCTCCAGAGAAATAAGTTCCTACTCTTTATAAATTACCCAATTGATTGTGTAATGTTTAAGCAGTACAAATTAGTCTAAGACATAACCTCAAAAGAAATGCTCATCCACTAAATTTCCTAACATCATCATTGTGAGCCTGCATTTGAGATCTTGGCAATCATTATGAAAGATACCAAGACAAATAAGACATAAGTCCTCTCCCAAGGACATGGTCTAGTAAGGATTATTGGTTCTTTAACACTAGGTAGATTCAGTGACGTATGCAGACAAGAAACACAAACAACAAAGAAAAGCTAAGTATTCCCATTTGGATATAGAGAAAACAGAGCTCCTACAATGTTAGACTAGAACCAAACAATGCTGAGTATTAAAAATAATAGGTAATTTTTTGGTAAACAAAGGGGATGTCAGTCAGAATTACAAAAAGAAAGAGATAGTACCCTCCAAGTCAGCTTCTGTGTGGAGAGTTTATTTACAAACTTTTTTTAATTTCTGAATAACTACTTGACATCTTTTGGAAATAAACTGCATAGTTAAAAACATTAAATACTACCACTTACACATCTGCAATGTATCAAGTGCTTCAAAGGTAAGTATTCACCACTCATTCATTCCTTCATTGAGTGAAAGCATAACCAGCTCCTACCATTAGTCAGACATTGAAGACTGAGGAGAGATTCATGAAAAGCCTTTCAAGGTCTGTTCCTTCATGGACATTTCATGGGAGGAAGCAAATAATAATTGAACCAGGTAATCTTGACTAAATAAGCATTACAAAGAAAAATTAATAGATGGCTAACACGAATCAAAGTGGTTAAAATATGGTGACCTACTTCAGACAAGACCTCACTGCAGGGAAAACTGTTACGACAAAACCTGGGACATGAGTTAGAGCTTGATGCCACTATGACTGGTACAAGTGAAACTAAGGAGACATTAAAGTGACATTCACTATTGGGAGGGACAAAAGGATTAAAGGGAAGAATAAAGAGGATTTGTAGAGCAATGAAGCCATACAGTATATACAAGTATGGCAGGCACATCCCTTGTACTTTCTTCAAAATCTGTATAATGTAGAGCATCAAGGGTGAGGCTTACTGTAGACAATGAACATTGAGTGATAATGATGTAATGCTGTACAATATATATTTATGACAAATGTACTAATTTGGTGGGGGATAGTGATAATAGGGGAGGTTATCCAGGTGTAGGGTACAGGGCATCTGAGAAATCTCTACACCTAATTTTCTATTTTACTCTGAAGCTAAAACTGCTCTAACATAAATTCTATTAAATTTGTTAAAAATACCATCTATTTCACAACAGAGCTTGAATGAATATGTGATGATTCAAGTTAAAAATGTATATTAAAACACTAAGGTGTCACTCATGTTTCAAGAATCGCTTCTGGTTAACCTGTAGAAATCTAGAATATCTAAAATGTACTCATCTGTTTGGTATATTTCAATACTATATCTGAATTAGGTGATTATGTTCAGAAAAACTGTCATTGCTACATTTTCAAGCTAAGAAACATGTTGGGGGTTGAATTGGAACTACATGGATGGGAAGTGAACATAAAATGATTTTAAAAATAGAGGGTATTAAGCAATTGAAATGCATCTGAGTAGAAGAAAAAACAATTTTCATTCAGTGTGAACCACTATGTCAGCAGTGGATGCCATTGGTTACTATAAAGACTTTGCTTTGGAAAATAAAAACAGCTGGATTTATAACTCCTGTAAAAGTGTTACACAGCTGCCTGCTACTGCCAATGAAGACCACTGAGGCTGGTAAATAGACTCACACATAGCATTACTTGGGGAAAAAATAATGAATTAGTAAATCTTTAAATCATAAGATTAAATATTCGTAAGCTTTTTCTACTGGTTTATCAAGAAACTTAAGAGTGCAAAGTTCTATGTATAATTTTTAAAAATATTTATTGAATTCAACTTGGTCTCCCATTAAAAAGTCTACAAAATTTATTGTCCCTAAACACACAAATAATCGTCTCAACTAAGTAACTCAAGGACTCAAAAATCATGATTGCATGTAATACTATTTCTAATTCTAATTTAAAGAAAGAAAAACAATAGTACAGAATTTCAAAACAAGATAGGAAATTAACAATAGATAATATAGTTCATGTTTTTGTCTTCAAACTAGTTA
>PVKA01014094.1:35968-53382 GCA_004027165.1 Ctenomys sociabilis | reverse complement strand
AAACTGAAGTGTTTGCCATCAATTATCCTTAGCTAAGAATCTGCATTTTCTGTCTGGCTATGAGGAACTTTAGAAATCCCCAAATGCTTTTACCCTGCTAACCTGACTCCCAAATCTTAGCAGTTAAGATTCTCTCGGTACCTCCAACTTTGAAGGTGGCATTAAGTTTCCATTTTTTTTTCTTTTGTTTTAAATATTTATTTTTATTGTCATTAAAGTATATTCTTAAGAAAATTGCTAAAAAGGAATGTAAGTACATTTATTCCTTTATGACAAAACCAACCAAAAAACTGTTTTGAAAAAACGCAGTACATGAGAACCAGCCACCAAAGCTACAAGTTACTGAGAGACCATAGAAGGTGGACATTCAGGATTACCAAAATGCAATTCACTAGATGCAGGAGTGTTTTTAGATAGCAGCAAAACAGGCAGATTCTTGCACCCAGATTTTAGCAGCAGGAAGGAGATTATTTACTAAGCCAGACAAAGATGGCCCAGAGCCAAATGGGATGTATAATAATGAGCTTTTAGATTTAAGCAAATTATTACTTAAATATGTCGAAAATTGTTTCTCAGCAAGTATTTGTAAAATAAAATAATTGCGAAGTATTTTTGTGTCTGAAAAAAAAAAAAAAAAAAAAAAAAAAAATAGTAATAATGAATATTCTTATAAAATCAGATACAATTTCCTTTATTGAGAAATTTTACCCAAGAATGTTTCAACTCTACCAGCTTAAAAAGCTAATTCTCTATCAAAATGGGCTCTCAGAGGTCATCTCAGGGGCCTGCATTACTCTGAGGGGTGCTGTAGATACCCCACGTTGAGGCACAGTGACCTGTGCATCCTGCTGACTTACGTGGCACAAACTGTCTCTGTGCAACTCCTCAAAGATAGGCACCATTAGCAGGAAGAAAACTGCCCTTGGGCTTGGGGCAGGCCAGTGCCGTGAAGGCCCAAGCTTGCTGAGGCTCTGGGCTTCTTGGGGATGTGGGGTTGTGGGGCTGTGGGGCTGGGTCCCAGGCCTGGGGAGACACCCGCCCGACTCCATGCCAGTGTGAAAGAGGCTGCCGTGCTCTTTCACGGCAGCAACTCCAGGCAGCAGGTGGCTACCGCTACTCCATATCCTCCCTTCCTCATCCTGAGCACAAAGCCCTCACCCCAGGGAAGACAGAGGCTTGCAGGCACGAGCCCTGATCAGGACCCGACGTCCTCGGCTCCATCAGCAGCGCGGCCTCTGGCATCAGACACATTCCACGATGCTGCTGTCACCCTCCACCTCCAAGGTCTCTTCTCACAGATGATGTATGATGGCTCCAGAGGAACTCCCGGAGGCCCTGTGTGGGACAGCGGGGCAGTGGCAGATCCTGGGGGACGCTAATGGGGAGCAGGGCCAGCGGCAGGGGACCTGCGCTTGTCATTAACACCCCGGCCCTACAGGGCACTGTGCCAGCTTCACTCAGCCACATGCCCAGGAAATTCCTGGCCAGCACCCGCCTGACCTGCCACGCCTGAAACCCAGCAGGGCCCACTGCTCCGGGCTCAGACACCAGAGTCACAGGGCACCTCGGTGTCGTTCCTACCAGTAGACACGACAGTCACCACTCTCCACAGCTGAGATAGACACGACAGAGCACACAGAACATTCTGCTGCCACACTGACAATGACAGACCACACCTCGTGTGGGCCAGCACTTGTGAATTGGGTGAAGCATTCAACCCAACGCGTGCTCAAAACATAACATGAGTGTGTAACTTTTAAAACTTATTACACTAAATGATGCACTGCCTTGAATCTCGTCACATCCTCCCCAGCTGCAGCACACTTGTGGCGCTGTTAGGGCCACTTTCAGAAGCACTTCTGAAGTGCTCTTTCCTAAGGAGCTTTACAAAGCATGATCAAAAATATGGTGAATGCTTCAGCAGCTGAGCACCATCCAGCAGAAAGGTAGCTCCTAAACACAACACCATGTCCCCGGATCTGGCCCCAGGTGACTTCCTGCTCTTCTCCAGAGTCACAGTGACCATGAAAGAAACGTTTTGAATCCCTTCAGGACTTCGAGGCAGCCCCCACGCGCAGCTGAAAACCCTCAGAAGAGAGGACTCCAGAGCCGCTGCAGACAGTGGCAAGGACAATGGAATCAGCGCATTTGGAATGAGGCCCTGGGAGAGCACGATGGCCATGGGTCTCTTGCACCTTCTCTTGGTGCATCTTTTAAACTTAAACATCCCCTGCATTTCCATCGCACCTGAGCTGATCCACCCACCATCTCTTAGCCAAAGAAACATGGAATTGACTCGGTTTCTCTGGAGTGAATTCCTGTGTGCAGAAATTGTATTTTCTTGACAGTGAAGTCAGATATAGCAAGCCTGCTAACTGAGACTAAGGAGGCATTCTGGCTGCAGGCAGCACTGTCCTCAGCACTGGGACTCTGCAGGGGGCCAGCTCCCCACATCTACTCAGTCTCTTCTCAGTGCCTGCAACCCAGGACCACAGAACTGGCCACAGCATGCATCAGAACCACTCTTACTCTTCCCAGAGTCCTGACAGGACACAGCAGTCCTCGAACCCTGGGCTCCCACTCCCCTCTGGTGGGAAGCAAGGCAGGAGTCCAGAAGAGCAGGATACAGACAGAAGCCACAGAACGCTAGGATTTTGGGAACTCACTCTTCATGCCAACCTAGGAAATGCCCAAAATAGAGAAAAGGTTTTCTCGCCATTCACAGGTGTAGCAGAGCCCCAGCTACACCCATGAAAACCTGCCACCTTGTGAAGAATAACAGAATGCCTCATTCCTCTTGTGTTGGGATATGGAATGGCCATAAAAATATGCCTTCCAAGAGCACATAACAAGAAGCCATAGGAAAATAATTATTGAATTTTTGATATAATTCAGGTATAAAAAATAAGATAAGTAAGCAGCTACACTCTTAATTTACCTATAAGAGATATCTGCTAAAATAATATCTGTAAATATAATATCATGTATGCACCTTGTACAATACCAAAACATTATGAAAACAGTTTGCAGTGTATTAATTTATCGAATCTGCATTGTTAAGGTGTCTTGAAACTGTCTGATTGACATTTGTAGTTCAATAAAATAAAAAGCACATAACAAGGGGAACAACTGAGCTTGAATTACAAGTGGGGAGAAGTGTTTAAAATGTACAAAAGGATGATTTTTCCCTATACACACAAAATGTATGCATAGAAATAATGGGTTACATTTAACTGTGGGAAATGTAAATAAAAACTGCAGCGGAGCTGGGCACAGAGGCACACGCACGCAGTACCGGCATTCTGGGGGCCATGGCCAGAGGGCCAAGGGGCAAGCCCAGACCATGCAGAGTGACTCAGTGGAAGCCCATCTCAAAATAAAACATTTCAGAAGGGGTGAAGTGAAGGCCTTCACTGCTGCAGTCCTTGGTACATGGAGAAAATCACTGTGGCATGCCATCACTTGCGATGCAAGCGCTGTGAGCATGCGCAATACCGGGCCCCGGCACCAAGGCTTGGCTCCACCTGGTAAAGCTGAAGGGTTTCCTCTCCTGAGGAGGCCTCCAAGGGAAACTTTCTGTAGTTTCCAAAGAAATAACCATAGAAGTATTCACTGCTTGGAAGAGTTAACCACAATAACAACTCTTGAGATAACTGTTAATTCGTATGAATCAAAAAACAGCTGAAGAAATGGTATCCAGGTCATACAGAGGAATGTTATACAGCGATGGAAATAGACAACCAGAGCTACAGCAACATGACTACATCTCACAAACACAATGTAAATTACAGAACAGGTATATAAACCTCAGAACCATGTAAAGCAATCTTTTACACTACTTAGTTATAGATGCACATGCACTGGGAATGTAAAGAAGTGCAGTACAGTGATAATCTTTTTTTCCCCTTTGGTACAGGGTCTAGCTATGCAGCTCAGACTCATAATGATCCTCCTGTCTCAGACTCCCAGAGCTGGGATTATAGAAGTGTGCCACCATGTCTGACTTCAGGGCCAGCACAAGTATGACATGCAGTACCAGGTATCAAACCTGGGTCCTTGCTCTTGCCAGGTAGCACTTAGAGCCAAGCTATCTCCCCAGCCCATGATTATCCTTTAAAGAAAGTGAAAAGCCACACAGGTGTCTCAATAGCACAAGTGTTTTCTTTCTTAAGGAGGACTGTCTGTTACCTGAGCCCTGGCTACATTATTCCTTACGCCTTTTGGAGTCTTTTCAATACTTTGTGATGGTTTTAAGACCTATGGTAAGCAAGTGCGAACACAGAAGGGGAGAGGACTCACTCGCCATCCCCACAGTGCTGCCTCTTGGGATGCAATGCTCCCTTCAGGCTGTTCCCTCCCCCTCTGCTGAGCATTGGTGGCCTGAACCTCTGGATGCAGCTTACAGAAGAGACAGACCACACAAGCTAGGGCTGCCAACAAGGAGGCACCTAGAAGGCCCAGCATGAGGATGCCGCCATCCCCCCTAGGTCCAGCTCCATAGCCTCATTCCTCTGGCAGGCTGGGGCAGCACCAGAGCTCAGCACAGTTCCCATGAGCTCTGTCCAGCTGGCCCACACTATAGAGAGGCTGGTGATGCACCCGGCTCTTAAGAGACACTGCCAGGGCCTGTTCCTGGTGCCCTCCATCCCTGCCTGGCTGCCTGGGGCTCCACCACTCCAACTGCTCCAGGTCCAGGCACCCCGCCCTCCATGGGTACCCATGTGTAGGTCCCATCACGACTGCTCAGCCTTTGCCATCACTTAGAAGCTCAGAACAAGGCTGTTCCAGAAGCCCCACACAGCCTATGGTCTGCAGGACACCTGGACATCCATCCTCCCTAGGGTGCTGCGAGGGTAGGTCATGCACTACCAGCTCTCTGCTTTCCCTCAAGGGGTGCCTGCCACGTGAGGTGCATGCTCCATGCTGCACATGCCACAAGCCCAACAGCAGGCACAACTCAGATCCCATGTGCAGATGGAGAAACCCCCTAGCTACAGGTGCTGGAGCGAAATTCAGGCCCACGTGTCACCCAAGTTTCTTGTTGTGTGTGGCTGCTGCTCGGTGCAGAGAAACTAACAGGGAACAGACCTGAGCCCTAGCACAAGCAAGTCTCTAGAGGCCACTGCCGCTTGCAGGATGCTCTCTGCTTCTCACAGTCGGGGGCTGCAGCCTGGGCCCAGGCCTGTGAGCCCTGCCCTCACCGGTGCACACAACCCTGATGTGAGGCAACAAAGCCTTCCCTGCACACAGCCCAGGCCCAGGCTGCACTGCCCCTGGGAAGCAGCCTGCACTGGGCAGTGTGGGGACAGCTGGGCCTCGTGGGAGCCAAGATTGCTTGCTGTATGGGCTGGAAACAGCCCCATACCTGTCCTCAAATTCTTGCCACATTAGCAGGAGTCTTGTTACTGAAAATACAGACTTTCTATTGGTTTTGTACCTTGATTCTTTTTTTCCCCAGCCGCCTACCCACCCTTCAGCTCCTCTCCCCCTCCTTATTTATGAAAGTTTTTTTTCTTTTCTCCTTCTTTTCTTGCTTTTCTCTTTTCCTTTCCTCCCCCCGCCCCCACTCCTTCTCCTTCCCATTTGAGCATTTGCTTCCCGTTTCACAATATCTATTTCATGTTTTGGTCCTTACTTACATTTTCAGTTTCTCACACCTAAGAGGATGGTCTTGAGGTCCACCCATCTTCTTAGGAATGCCTAAAGCATATTCTCCTTTAGGGCAGAGTACTACTCCACTAAAAAAAAAAAAAGAAAAGAAAGAAAGAAAGAGAGAGAGAGAGAGAGAGAGAGAGAGAGAGAGAGAGAAAGAAAGAAAGAAAGAAAGAAAGAAAGAAAGAAAGAAAGAAAGAAAGAAAGAAAGAAAGAAAGAAAGAAAGAAAGAAAGAAAGAAAGAAAGAACAGGCCGGCCAAGTAGCTCAGCAGATTAAAATGCCTGAATGCCTGCAAGCAGGTGCAGGGGCCAAGGGTTTGATCCCCGTGCCGGCCCTGCCCCCAGGGCCCCCTAAGAGGGCAATTGAGGCTGGGTGTGGCATGCACTTGTAATCCCAGCTCTTGAGAGGTGTAAAGCAGGAAGATCACTACAAGTCCAATCTAGTAGTGAGACCCTGAACACCCTGTAAACTGTTCCCTAAAATATAAAACAAAAAACCACATCTTTATTCACTCCTCAGTTCATGGGTGTTCAGGTTGCTGCTGCGACTTGGCTATGATAAACTGCACGTGTGTGCATAGAGCACTGTGATGTGATGCTTTTAATTCTTTAATACCAAGAAGGGGAATAGCTGGGTTGAATGGAACCTCTATTCTAGTTTTATGAGGACTCTCCACATTGATTTCCACAGTGGCCGCACCAGTCTGCACTCCCACCAACAGCCCCTCCAGCATTTGTTATTGGTTGATTCCTGACAGTAGCCATTCTTTCTGGGGTGAGATGCAATCTCAGCATTGTTTTAATTTGCATTTCTCTAATGAACACTGATGTCGAGCATTTTTTCTATATATTGATTTTCCATTTCTACTTCTTCATCTGAGAAGTATCTATTTCAGATGCCCTTTTTTGGATTGGGTCTTCAAATTTGGGGCATCTAAGTTTTTTAGTTCTTCACATAACCTAGAAGGAACAGCTGAAAACTTTTTTTTCCCCACCGTGGGCTGTCTCTTCATCCTGTTGTGGTTATCCGTGGTAGCTCCCGTGTGTAGGGGGTAAAGTCTTTGCTTGTACCGATTTCTTCAAGAGTTCTGCTGCTTCTATCTTCCAGCAGATTTAGTGTTTCTGTTCTAATATTTAGATCTTTGGATCATTTCTATTTTAGTTTAGTGTAAAGTGATAGGCATGGGTCTAGTTTTAGTCTTTGACATGAGGAAAACCAGTTTTTCCAGCACCGTTTATGAAAGATGCCATCTTGTTTCCAGTGAAGGTGTTTAGCTCCTTTGTCAAAACTAAGGTGGCTATGTACGTCTGGAGTTCTTTCTGCATCTTATTGTCTGTTTCATTGATATTCAGCTCTGGTTTCTTCCAATACCGTGCTGTTTTATCACAGTAGCTTTGTAGTATAATTTCAAGTCAGGGGTTGTGATGTCCCTTGCTGCCTAGGACTGCCTTTGCTATTCTAGGTCTCTTTTGGTTCCCAGTGAGCTTTAGGGTTGAAATCATTATTTTATCAGGGGTAAGAAAATGCGCATTCTCACAGTCTGCTGCAAAGGACAGTGTTTTTGAGAGGAAACATTTTGGCAAATCTGTTTAAAGGTACTCCATGTGCTTCTTCCTTAGTCCTGCAATTCCACTGCTGGAGCTACACACTCACCCATACAAACACACACAGTGCTCTGAATTATTATTACCTGAAGCCAATCATTAGAAAAAAAAACCTAAATTATCCATCATCAGAGGAGCAGCTAATAAATCACAGCACATGTGTACTCTAGAAGGCATCCTGCGCTTCCCCGAAGTCTGGGAAGTTTGTGTCTGTGCTCCCGAGGGAAATTATTGGAATTCTAACCAGTTAATTCCTCTCTACCACTTGCAGCACAACCCATGGCTTAAAGACATGATTATACATCCAAGATGGTGGGGAGCAGAACTAAGGATTGAACTCAGGCCCTTGCACTTGCCAGGTAAATGCTTATTCTACTGAGCTATCTCCTCAGCCCCAACTGAGATACAAGTTCTTTTTGGCAGAACCGGGGATTGAACTCAGGCCCTTGTGCTTGCCAGGAAAGTGTTTATTCCTTGGTTCTGCCCCCCCACCCAAAAAAACTCCTATGTACATAGAGTAAATGCTTTGAAAACATTTTTGCAGATAGAAAATGTTATTACTACTGCTGCAAACAGTTTGGGGGTTTCATTTGATAGCATTTTAAAGACATCTAAACTAGATCTACCCAATCAACCCCAAAACATGGGACACTACCCGACTCTGTCATGCTGCTCGCTCATCCTGCATCGCTCTCTGCACACAGCAGAGGAGATTTATTCAGATGGCTGAGCCATCTCCCCAGCCCTGGACTTTTAATTTTTAATTGACATGTAGAATGGGCATGTATCCATTCAAACTGGAGCAAACATTTATCGCCTCTATTGAAGGTTTACAAGAAAAAAATTTAATACAGGACACATAATTTATAGGATGATTTTATAATAGTCACCCAAAGAGTGAAATGCAGAAGAGTGCAGGAGATCTGTCCATACTACAGGCCCAAAGAGCCCAGCTGAGGGCCTGGATCCCATAGCAAGGTCCTGCACGAGCCCAGCTGGAGACCTAGAGCCCATGGCATCCAACTAGAACCCTAGAGCCCATGACAATGCCTCATGCAAGTCTGTACCAAGGATCTGCACTAGGAAGAACCAAAAGTCAGCAGGTATAAGCTCGAAAGTCTGCACCAGAGGGGCGAAGGATCTATACCAGCAGGCTCGGAGAGCTACACTCGGGCCAGGAAGCAACACTTAAGGACCAGAGCTCCCCTGAAAAGGGCCACAGTCCTCCTCAATGACAGTGAGGTCCTGAGTTCCTCCAACAATGAGAATCTTCATAAACAAGCTTCTCCAGAGCAAAGAGCTCACCATCTTCTCCTCCAGCTCTGCCTCTTATGCTGCTGGCAGCAGTCCTCAGTGGGCCATGCACTCCCAGCACCAGGCTAACTCCATTCAGCTGGGTGCTACTAACTAATCGCTAGAGAATCCCCCACAATTCCTCAAACATTTCTCATTCTTTATGGAAAAAGTCTCAGAATCCTGCTTCCAGCTCTCAGAGTCACTGCAATCTGCAGCCCCCTCCTGGCCCCACCCTCTAGGACTGCTTCCTGCTGGCTGCGACACGCAGATCGGCAGAATCTAGGAGAGTCAAGTCTTCCTCTGTTGATCCATGTCCCTAAACGTGGTACCCACAGTTCCATCCTCCCCCCCAGTGGCAGGACCTTCTGCTTCCTGCAGACACGACGTGTCCCCTGCTATTTCCAGATTGGTTTTCTTTGCCATTTGCTCTCTGGGGACCACATAGGCAGTTTCCATGTCCTACCGACTGTACTGCCTGGGCATGGAGCACGGCCGTGTCTCCTAAGGAGCTGCCGCGCAGTGCAGCCCAGTGACGTGCACCATCTGGGCAAAGAGCTTGCTCACTCCATTCCACACCCAGTCTCTTTTCCTAGCTTTACCTAGGTTGCTGGAGCAGTTGTCATGCTGGGGACTGAGCCCAGGGCCTTAGAGCCCGTTTTAGTTTTCCATTTTGGGATAACCTCTCCCTAAGTTGCCCAGGCTGGTCTTTTTCTTTTTTAATTCATTTTAATGAGAAAAAGATAAAATAGCAAGGAAACAGTTTCAAGACAGGTAAGTAGAACAGTTACAATCATTAATACATTGCATATTGTTGTTTTTGTATTAGTTATTCAGAGGACAGGATACAGACAGGATATCTTGTCTAAACACTATTGGTACAAACCTTTCTTCCCAGTGAACTAAAAGAAAATAGCTGTATATCTTTTCTAACGTTTTTTTTTTTTTTTTTTTTTTTTGTTTGGTCAGAGATGAGTGTTCCATTGCAGTTAGAAAAGATGTTTTTGGAGAAGTCTTTAAAGGATCTTTTTATACCTGATGCCAGACCAAAGATTCTAGGTTCTTGAATTCAGCAATATAACTAGATATAGTCCAATAGTCCATATATAGTAGTGAGCTATCAGCACAACTGGCAGTTGTCCCAAGTTGTCGACTGGAAAGTGATCAACAGTGTATAGTGTGCCTAAGGAGAGTCACCTAGAAAAAAAAGTCTCTCAGGCTTTCACAGAGTGCAAATTGGTCAAGCAATGGCTGTGACTCATCCAGATGGCTGACACTGACAAAAGATCCACCAGGTGCTGTACATGGTGCTGGGGTAAACCCTGAGGGGATTTGATTGACCTTGTCAGATAGCATAAATTAAATTTTAGTTATATAGGTCTTGCTTTAACTTGGTCTTAACCATTTAGCAGAAAAGTGTAACCACAAGGTTTAAAAAGTAAAGCTACAGCCGGGCGTGGTGGCGCATGCCTGTAATCCCAGCACTCGGGAGGCTGAGGCAGGAGGATTGGTGTGAGTTCGAGACCAGCCTGAGCTACAAAGTGAGTTTAAGGCCAGCCTGAACTGCATAGTGAGACCCTGTCTCAAAAAGACAAAAAAAAAAAAAAAGTAAAGCTACATTAATATGCTGAGCTGCAAAAAGCTCAACTCAACAACTCCACACTGGTTTTGAATTTGTTTCAACCTTCTGAAAAGCTAGATTATAAGCATGAGCTCCCATGCCTGGCTAGCTCTACTTGCTTTCATGTTGAATATAAATTTCTCCAATTTGTTTAGACTGAGCATGCCTAAAGTATTATGTATGCAGGTGAATGCATATATATATATATGTAAATATATGCATATATGCATAGACTAAGACAGTGAAAAAGCAAAACATAAGTCACTGTATCTACATTCATAGAAGCATACAGATACTACAAGAGTATTAATGTGGAATTAAATGATATTGACTTTAAAAACTTGAATGCATAATTCTATTTTTAAGGGTCTCTTCCATCCCTCTTCCTTTCAGCCTTATACTTTTGGCTTGCATTTTTCACCAGAATGAGCATGTCTTTTTAGTCAATCATAGGAGGCCCAATCTAACTCTCACAAATTTCAAATAAATAATCTCAGTTAATAAATGGCAGCTCAGAGGGCTTGCTGGGGGCTGCACAGAGTGCCTGTTTCAGGGGGGTAGGGGGTTCCTGAAGAGTGTGTGGACCTCCAGGAGGACTGATGGCCACGTGAGTGATGGTCCGAGGAGGAAGAAGGGCGATGTAGGCAAGAACTGAAAAATAAACAATAAAATACTGGACAGGAGGAGAGAGCCTGTCTGCCTCTGCAGGAGGATTAGAGAGAAGCAAATGCGGCCCCCCAGCGCGCAGGTGCTGCTCAGCTGCTGCGCCTCGGTAGGTGGACCCTGAGGGAGGAGGGGCTCCGAGCAGCCTGGATTCGGAAAGGGAGGGCCGTGAAGCAGAGGACAAACTCCCAGAGATTTGCCGAGGTCTTTCAAAGAATAGCAATTACTTGATGACATAAACTGCTGAAAGCGTGCAGGTGTAAAGCGAAGTCTCCGCTGCCACATCCTGGAACTACAGATCCACACGGCGCAGGGTACTGAAGACTACGGCGGTGCACGTTTGAAAACTCTCTCAGACCCGGGGTCACACGACACAGCCAGGCCACCCGGGGCGCAGGCGGGAGCGCAGGACCTTCCGTGCAGAAGGCACAGGGCGGCCACAGGAACAGAGACGGCAGGAAGGTGGGGACGGAGAAAGACCACGGGTCACCCTGTAAGTGGCTCGAAGCACGCAGACACGCATTCTACGGTGAAATGCAGGTCATCCGGTGACTCATTATTTTAATAAACGCTGGAGTACAACGCAGCCATCGCTGGGCCGCTCCCGCGCTCCATCTCGTCCATGGAAACAGCAGTTTGGCTGCAACAGTGACCTCCACACCCAAGAAAACTCTGCGGCGACGCCAGCGCAATTGTAGTGCAGACCACTTGAACACTACTTCCGCGCAACTCGATAATGTAACAGAACCAATGCTTCAGCTTTCTTAGATGTCCTTGTTAACTAATTGGTCTGGCCAGATAGCTCAGCGGACTGAAGCACCTGCTTAGGCAGAGCACAGCAGCCGGGGTTTGACCCCCCATGTATCGTACTAGCCCCTGGGGCTCCCTGAGGCGGTGATTGAGACTGGGCATGGTGGCGCGCACCTGTAATCCCAGCGCTGGGGAGGCTAAAAACAGGAGGATCACGACGAGTCCAATCCACGTAGTGAGACCCTGTAAACCCTGTAGATCACCAAATACATAAAAAAAAGAAAATTATTCCAGTTCACTCATTAATTTAATGAAAATTTGCCAAGCATCTAGTTTGTACAACACTAATAATATGTGACAGAAATCTTTCATATGGGAATAGTCACAGCCTCCTCTCTACCTCCACCCACCCAGAGAAATTGCTAGAACGTTCTGCCCAGTTCCCAAGGGAAAGGGGGAATCTCCACAGCAAAGGCCTGGCCAGCGTTGTGTCTGGATGTCCCCGGGGCCTCCTGTGGCCCTGGGAGGGGCCTTTTCAAAGGTGCTGGATCTAGAACATGTGTCTGGTTCAAGGCAGTGCTAGGACTAAGGGTGGGCAATCGGCAGAGCACAGCAACGCAAAAGGTTGCTGACAAGGCCTCTGCGGATGCACTACTTCTGCCGGCCATGAAGGCTTTCTCCTCTGCAGTGCCCCCCGGCCCACCACCCTGCCTCAGTGGCGGGCTGAAGCCTTAACAAACTCTGAGCCACTTAAACAAACTCTTGCTCTTTTCATGTTGGAGTCAGGTACTGTGTGTCAGCAGTGAGAAAAAGAAGCAAGACACCTGATCAGAACAGCAGTCCTCAGAACACAAAAGCCATGATGCTAACGTGAGACAGAAAAGGAGTTTTCTACACTACTTATGGAAATGTAAAGCAGAGCATCACCATGGAAACCAGTGCAGAGCTGCCTTAAAGAACTGAGAGCAGAAATTCTGTCTGGCCCAGCTCGCCCTCTCCTGGGAATGTTTCTGAAAATGTTGGAAACAGATATAGGTATATATAGCTACATGACTATCTATAGTCATAGTGCTACATACATGTTCACATGTTTATAATACAATTCTCAATAGCTGAGGCCTGGGAACAACCTGGATGCCTGTGAACAGACCAACAGAGAAAGAACATGTGGTATGTGCACATAGTGGAATATTACGCAGCCATAAAGAAGAAAGAAATCAGGCTACTTGCAGGAAAATGGATGGATGGTGAGACCGTGGTGTTCGGTGAAATGAGGCAGGCACAGAAAATGAGATGTCAAATGGCTTCTCTTATAATTTAAGAGTAAAATAGACAGACGTGGTAGGAAACAGGGACGTTTTTGAGAAAATAAAGGGAACCCAGATCAGGTGACAGGAGAAGAAGGAGAGGAAAAGAGGAAGTAAGAGATAAAAAGCCATCAAGAAATCAGATATAGAAGTAGGGATATAGCTCAGTGGCTCAGGTGCCTGCTTGGCAGGTGCAAGGTCCTAAGTTTGATTCTTGGTACAAAAAAAAAAGATATATATACTATAATTTCACTTCCCCAAAGCAAATGTTAACTACGAATATCAGAAATTCACACTCACAGAAGTGTTCCTGGCAACTACGTGAAGCCCTTCCATGTTTGTGAGAGGTGCAAGTCAAGCACTGAGTTATCCTGAACTGGAAGTCACATGCTGTGTTTGTTCTGCCAAACTCCAAGAATGAGGTACTCGAGTGCTTCTCTGTGAGGGTCACCTGGGGAGGCCAAGATTGTGCGTGAGGGGTGAGCCACTCCGGCCGGTGGCTTTCCCCCCACCCTGGGCCTCGTTAGTCCTTGTCACAAGTGACCAGCGAAAGCGAGTGCTGCTGGCTCCTACAGGCAGAGGATTTCCACCCCCTCTGGAGGCCCCATGCTGAAGAAAGATCTGGCTTAGCTAAGAGCTAAAGCACGGGCTGTGCTGATTTTTGTACTGAATTGCCACCCGCTGCCAGAACAATGGACCACAAAAATGGCAACACAATGTGTTTAGATCAGGAAAATGTGAGTACGGTGGAAACACACTGCCTGCAGCTTCTTCACGTCAGCAAATCGGATGCTATGCTGCAGAAAGTATTGATAAACTGCTTCTAGTTGCAAGTTTACAGATTAGACACTGCGCACCTGCGGAGACGTGGATGTGCAAAAAAAGGGGGGATTCCAGATCATTCCACATGGACATACCATTTTATATCAGAAAAATGTAGATCTTGCGGAATTCAGCAGCTTCGCCCGACTCACACAGCTCCCAAGGTGAGTGCAATACTTGAATCCAGTCTTGTGCCTCAAAAATCTATGCCTCATGATTACACAGTCAGTGTATTTTCTGATGGGGTTACCTGCAGTGACCCTAGAAATATGTATTACGAGAGTCATTCCTTTATGACAGAACTAAAGCAGAGTGCCACGACTGTGGGGAGATGCTAGTGGCAGCATTTGCACTGGTTGCGGACAGGAAGAGAGAAAGCATGCTAATGTGAAATGTCCTGTCTATTTCTGCAAAGACTAAGAGGTACACTGGTAGAGGTTTAAATGGAAATTGAATCTTAGGATCAAACATGTAAGGAAATTACAAAACTGAAAGGAGTATTTCACAGGAAATGACACAAATTTCAAAGACTTACAGAAAATGATAGATAAATTTGCTCACATAAAAACATTAAAAGATACGAGTCAAATAGCTCAGCAGGGGGCCGGGGAGATGGCTCAGTGGAATAAGTGCTTCCCTGGCAAGCACAAGGGCCTGAGTTCAATCCCTGGTTCCGAAAAAAAGAAAAAAAAAAAAAAAAAAAAAGTAGCTCAGCAGGTCAGGGGGTCGATCCCTGGGCCTGCCATGCTGGCCCTGCCCCTCGGATGCACTGAAATGGCAATTGAGACAGGTGTGTGGTGGCACACACCTGTAATCCCAGCTCTTAGGAGGCTGTAAACAGGTGGATATAGTACTGAGACCCTGAACACCCTGTAGAACCTTCCCTAAAATACAAAAAAAAAAAAAAAATTAAGACAACTAATGAGACACTTTGACCATGACATTTAAAGAAGTACACTGGGCGAAATGTGGGCAACATTCTCCGAGGCTAATGGCAAGGGCATACACACAGTTAGTGAAAAGCAATATCTCCAGTTAGACCCAAAAAGCTCTTTTTAACCTCGCCTTGATAGAGAACATCTAACCTCAGCTAACATGATACCTTATGGGGAGAACTTAATGTTTTTCTTTTAAGATTATTAGGAGCAAAGGGCTAAAGAGATAGTTCATCAGTCCAACCACTGGCCTAGCAAGCTCAAGGATCCAGGTTCACTCCCCAGCACCATATGCCATGCCAGGCCTGAATGCTGAGCCAGCCACCAAAATGAGGCATAGTGGCACACGCCTGTAATCCCAGTGCTGGGGAGGCTGAGACAGGAAGATCACTATGAGCCCGAGCTACACAGCGACACCCTGTACCAAATAAATAAAAGATTATTTTAAAAGATTAGGAGTAAAGTAAAATGTCCACAGTCACCATATATATTGAACATAGTCCTGGCCAGACATCAAAGTCAGAAACAGAAAGTTTTCAAATAGAGACTAGAAAGATAGGTAAACCCTATCCCTATTTGAAAATAACATGAAAAAAAGAAAAAAAAAAAATAACATAATTGTCCAGGTAAGAAATCCAGGGAAGCTAAGAGTGGTGCCCTATTCTTGTAAACCCAGGACCTGGGGAGGCCGAGGCAAGAAGATGGCAAATTCAAGCTCTGCCTGCACTATTGACTTAGTGTGAGACCCTGTTTCAATTTTTAGAAAAAAAAGATTCTTAAAAGAAGCAGGAGATGTAGCTCACCGCAAACATCCTGAGTTCAATCTCTGGCACCAGTAGAGAAAACCTTCCCAGGAACACACCACATGCCCGAGCACACAGCTCAGCCACACACACACACAACCACAAAGAGCTGTGGAAACTGAAATTGGAAACATGACGCCATTTATAGTCACCTCAAAGAAAATAAAATGTCTATGTGTCAACTTAAATGTTCACAGGTCCTACATGCTGAAAAGTACAGAATTATAATTTAAAAAATATCAAAGGAAGCCTGAATAAATAGAAATAAATACTGTGCTGGGACACTCAACAAAGGAGTCAGTTCTCAAGTTGCCATGAAGGCTTACTGTCCCCTCCTACTGAAGTCCAAGAGCAGGGACTGGGAGCTAGCTCAGGGGGAGAGCCCTTGCCAAGTGCGTTCAGGGCCCTAGGTTCCATCCCCAGCACTGCAGAAGCAAGACAATGATAATCTTATTCTAAATTTTATGGAGAAACAAACAGGCCCTGGGATACCTAAAACTATCATGAACAAAAGAATAAAGATGAAACTGCTCTGCCCAATAGTAAGGCTAACTGTTACAGCACAGTAGCCACAGTGGCTGTGCTGATGAATATACACACTGATCTATGGAACAGAATAAAGAGTATAGAAACAGCCCCACACCAGCAAGCCTAACTCATTTTTTTAATGTATTTAGCAGAGTCTACAGGGTCTCACTATGTAGATCAGACTCATAGTGAAACACCTGTGTTCAGCCTCCCAAGCGCTAGGATTACAGGTGCAGACCACTGCGCCCAGTCTCAATCACCATCCCAGTGCGCCCCGGAGGCAGTGCCAGCACGGCATGTTGGGGATCGAACCCCAGCCGCTGTGCTCTGCCTACGCAGGTGCTTTGGCTTACTGAGCTATCTGGCCAGTGCCCCTTCTAACTCATTCTTTGTGTTTCTGTCTTTTGTATATTTAACTATCTGCAAAATACATATCAGACTTCATCTTATTTTACTGACATGTATTTCACAGACCATAACTCATCTTTGCAAGTGGTAAAGTTAGTGGCTTTTCCTCTGTTCAGAAGTTGTGAATCCGCCATCACGATCTTATTCCAAACATCTTCAGCACTCAGAAAAGAAACTCCACAGCCTAGCAACCACTTCCCATTCCACCCAACACCAGACCCTGGCAACCACTGATCCACGCTCTATCTTTACCAATTTGTCAACTTTGTGTATTTCATATAAGTGAAGTCAAACAATACATGGCCCTCTGAGTCCGGCTCCTCGCACTCCAGCCCTGTCTTCATCACTTATTCATGTCATAGTGTGCAGTGGCACCTACCCCTCTGCACAGATGGGCTATGACCTGCTAGCCCCCGGCCAGGTGGTGAACACTTGCCCGGTGGCACCATGGGCTATTATGAGCACTGCTGCTAGGAGCATGTGTGCGCAGTGCTGCTCGGGCTCGCATTTGCAGTTCTCTTGGAAAAGTACCTGCATGATGAACTGGTGAGTTATATAGTAGTAATTCCATGATTTTTTGAAAGGAAGTGTTAAACTCCTCCATTTCCATGTAGAGTGGCTGCACTGCCCTGCATGCCCACTGGCAAGGGGTGAGGTCCCAGTTCCTCCACACCATCTCCCTCACTTGCATTTATTGTCATTCTGCCTTTTTATTGTAAACATTCTAGTGGGCTGTTGCTTTCAGCACAGCTCTCGATGGTCCCAAGAGAAGGACAGCAAGAGGACAGAAAAAATACAGGTAAGAGACAAAAGCTGAGGTCAAGTAGAGGACTCTGTCTCTTGCTCTCTCTCTCTTTCTCTCTCTCGCTCTCTCTCACTCTCTCTCTCACTCTCACTCTCACTCTCTCTCTCGATAGCTCTCTCTCTCTCACGCTCTCTCTCACTCTCTCTCACTCTCTCGCTCTCTCTCATTCTCTCTCGCTCACTCGTTCTCTCTTACTGTCTCTCACTCTCTCACTCTCTCTC
>PVKA01014094.1:0-35868 GCA_004027165.1 Ctenomys sociabilis | reverse complement strand
GAGGAAAGGAAAGTGCTCACCCATAGGAGCACGTGCTCACACTTGACAGTCAGTGCCACGTGGCGCACCCTTGCTGAGCAGCAGCTCATGGCTCACCTGAAGTGCTCTTTGCTCTTGGACCAGTCTTGCTCACTCACATGTGACCAATGTCCAGCTTCAGCCACTCCCAAGGCTGGGTGAAGTGGTATCTCACTGGGGTTTGGGTTTACATTTCCCTCAGAACTAAAGATATTCTTCACCTGTTCCTGCTCCTGGTGGCCAATTTTGGATCTTCCCTGAAGAAATACCTATGCAAACCCTTGGCCCAAATGTCTAGAAGAACATCCAGATGTGGAGACCAATTAATGGCAAAAGAAAAAGGGAAATATCCAACTGTGCTAGAACCTTCTATTAGGCTAAGCAAAACCTGTCATTGCTGTAAGTCAAAAGTTACTGAATTTCAACATCTTAAAATGTTCCAGATGAAAAGCTTGACCAGTAGCAAATATATTAAGATACAATACATAGGCAGAAGAACCTGCTTGAGAGTGAAGATGTGGTTTTTATTAGAAAAAAGAATTGAAGTATTAATTTTCCAAAGTCAAAAAAGTAAGATAAAGAAAGAGCCAAGTGTCAAAGGCAGTGTTCCCTATCCTTGTCCCTCAGACCAAGGATGGGCCAAGCCTCGAGAGTGCAACCCTTCAGAACCAAAGGACTCAGGACCCTCGTTCCCCATTCCTGCTGCGCCAAAGCTAAACTACACTAGACACAGCTGAGCAAAGGGACAGAGGTGACACAGCACTCCTGCACCTAAGCAAAGGACCTCCTGTGAGTGTCCTCACTGTCCCCTGCCTCCCAAGCCAGTGCGGAGGTTTTGCCCCAGAACACCATGCTGGAAGGACCATGCTCCCTGAGGGACAGTAGGGAAGGCCAGCCACTAACCAGGCACATCCTGTTGGATTCTGTGGGAGAGCTGGTGAAAGTCTTGAGCTTAGTTTGTTCCCACAGATAGTCTACCTGCTGACCTAAGCTCTCCAACAATAGTGAGGGACTTCAGACCACCATGGCTCTGCCACCTTGCACTCTTCAGTCACAGAAGAGGAATCCCCAGCTATGTTGCAGCAGCAGTCTCCCCTCTAGGAGCACAGATGCGCTCTTCCCTGTACCGGTCCCGTCAAGATGACACATTACAGCACAACAGAATCCTAATGACCAACAAATCCTTTAAACATGAGATCATCTACAAAAGTATAGTATGAGGCACACACAGCTTGATCTTCTGCTCAGCAGTGTCATGGCATGGATCTAGCCAAGGGCTGCCTCTACTTTGCCATCTCTGGTAGCAAGAGATGAAGAGGTATGAAAGGTTCCTCAGATACAAAACATGAAATTAGGGCTGTGCACCTCCTTCACCTCTGAAAACACTCCATTTCTGCCCCAGTTTTCCTGGGTCAGTAGATGACACCAGCTCTCCCCAGCCTTGAAGCCAGCCATCTTCACGGTTATAACCGTCTCTCTCCCTGCCGCCTTCCACTTCTGCTGCAGCAGGTCTAAGCCCCACATCCGTTCCAGAACTTCCATGCTTCTGCCTACAGTTGCCACCACCTGGGCCCAAACCTTTCACTCTCTTCCAAAACTGTAGTAGCCCCAACAAGCTCACTGATTCAACTTTCCATTCCCAAGAGAGCAGCCAGAGGGAACTTTTTAAACTCAAATTGTAACATGAAGATCTCTATTAAAAGTCCTTGGGCTGGAATGTGACTCAGTGGTCCAATGTTTGCCTCATGGGTGCCAGGCCCTGGGTCCTGTCCCTGGCTCTGCAATCTTCCTGTGCCTCTTCTTCTCCTCCTTCTTTTTCTCCTTTTTTCTTCTTCTCCTCCATCTCCCCCTTCTCCTCCTCTGTCTCCTTCTTTCCCCTTCCCTTTCTTTTCCTGTTTGCCTTTGGCTTTGTTTCCAGTGACTTCCCATTGAACTTGGAATGCAGTACATGGTCTCCCGCACTGCCCATAACAGCCTGCAAGGCCCAGCCCTGCCCACAATCCCATCTAGATATATGCCTCTGTGGCCCTCAATTACTATGCCTTAACTATCAACTTAGCCCACCTCAACAGACACATTTATTGATTACCAGCAAACATATTTAAACTTCCTTGGAGTTAGCAGAAGGAAGACAATACACCATCCAAAAAAGAATAAGTAAAAGGATAACCCATCCAAAAGGAAGAATTATCTTCATACCATCCATCTCAGTCTTCTTATTTAAATCCAACATTTGTCTTCCTGAGCTTGAGCCATAGAGCTAATGTCTGAACAGGCAGCCAGGGGTCGTACTCTTCTTTGGCAGTTAGAAAACTGAAACAGGCAGAGGGGTCACGGTGCACAGAGAGGCCGTGCTGCCCCACACTGATCATGATGGAATTCCAGGCTATCATTTGTCCTGCAGTGGGATATGAAGTCACCACCAAATATGTGCCCTATTTTGCAGGAAGTTTTAAGAACTAGAATGTTATGTCTCTTCCATTCATTTTAAACCTATGTTTTAAATGTCTCTGCCATCTTCTAATGTATCTGAAAATTATGACATTATCCCAATTCAGTATTATCTCTATGGAGAAAAATTGTATTTGTATTGTCATTACAGTAAGAAAACCTTGAAATACATGGACCACACATACCAATGAGGGACTATCATTAATTTTCTAATGTCAAATATCTAGTTAAGGATCTTTGACATTTCAGAACAAAACTAAGAGCTTGGAAAGATAAATAGAACATTCTTACCAATATGGGTCAAAATTTATTTTCATTTGAATGCTAAAGATATTTGTAAAAGAGGACGTCTCATCATATTTACTCCCTTGTTAATAACCACAGAGTTTTCTAGGAATGATAAAAGCAAAAATACCCTGAGGCTCGCTAAGTGTGTTGGTACACACCTGCTTCCTAACACTCAGGAGGCTGAGATAGGAGGATTGCTGCAAGTTCGAGACCAGCCTGAGTTCAGGGCCAGCCTGAACTGCATAGTGAGACCCTGTGTCAAAAAGACAAAAAAAAAAAAAAAAAAAAAGACTATCTAGAGGCATCAAAACATCAATTTCTTGTGTCTGCTTGAATTCAACATGAAGCTCTGGACAGTGACACTTCCTATTACATGTGGAGACAAATTCTCTCTATCCTAACAAACTGTTACCTAAAGTAGTTTACTTAATGGGTTGGCCCTGGTGTGAGTGGAAATGAAGCTCCAGCGCTCTGCCTAGGAGCTTTGAATTTCTAAAACTTACTGGATGGATAGGATCTATGTTTTCAAGTTTTCAATCATTTTTTTTTCAGGAGTGCAAATTTGCTTAGGCAAATGAGCCACAGTCCATGTGGGTTGCGAGGTGCCCCTGGGCCCAACTGTCAGGTCAACAGCCTGGAGCCAAGCGCTCCTTAAAGAAGAGCAGCAGTGTGCACCAAGGACAGATGGACAGAGCTGTCTGTGGGTCAGGGAATTGTTTTATCAACAAATGTGAAATAGAAGGGGACAGAAAAAGCTAACACTACACGTTTCAGAGGAGACAGGGACTCTATCACTCCAGACAGGGACTCTATCCCTTGAGAACAGGTGTACATACTCAGACATAACTACATCCCAAGACCAGAAGAAGTAAGTGGAAGCCTACAAGAATCTGGAATGAATGAGTCTGGTTCAAGAAATATGAGAAAATCCAAACCCATTTCCTACAAGAAACAATGGAAAACAAAAGAGGACATATTTCTTCTTTGGAATGATAGAGTCCCTGTCTCCTCTGAAATGGATAGCATTAGTGGTAGAATGCTTGCCTAACCAGCTGGAAGCCCTGTGTTCAGCCCTTGACACCAAAATATAAAAATAAAAAATAAACCTCTCACGGTTGCTATTTTTTCGATAGCCAGCAACCCGCAAAACACATCAACTCCATTTTCCCCAATTCCTTTAGAAATACCCCAGGCTGGGGCTCTCAGCCTGCCAAAGCCTCACGCCGTTCGTGGAAGCAGTGTCTCTTCTCTACCTATTCATGCCAGTGTCCTGCATCTGCAGGTGCTGGCTCTAGCCTCAGAGAACCTGCAGTTTCTAATTTCTTGAACTCTCAGTTCTGACCTGATTCTTGGCCCTGGGGGAATAGGACACTGCTTCTGGAACTCTCATGAACTGCACAAGGACTGCTGCATGAGGGGACACTGCAGGAACCAGAGTTCACAACTCAGGTCTCCTGGACAGCTGAATTCCAGGGTGGTCAGGTGGCCCTCAGCCTTCTCCTCCTCGAACAGGAAACAATGAGACCTGCAGTGTCAGCCAAGTGCTCAAGTGCTCTGGCAACATCGCATTTCGATGACAAAACTGTAGAGACTCTGGGAACAGAAAATAGTCACCAAGTTTGGGTGTCTTTCACAGATTCACCAGCATTTCCTGAGTGTGTGCTGCATCCTGAGCAATTTCTTCTCCCCTTCAGTCTGAGGCCCAGGCGATAACAGCCTCTTCTCACTTCACCACTCTTTAGTAGAAAACCTATCCCATCCCATGGTCGGAAATACACCACCCATTATCTATGTTCTGCTTTTTAATGCAAACCTTACTAATGCTTGTGCACGGATGCACGGATAAATATCACATGGTTTTGCCTACATGAGAAACCCAAGGTATACATAAATCAAAGAGCAAAGCAGAAGACCAATCATAGAAAGCCAAGAGATGGAGCTTTGGCAAGTGGAAAAGAGACAAAGAACTGGGCAAGGGGAGGGCAGTACAGAGCAGTGAGACAGGGCACAGCAGGGGACCAGAGCCCCAGGAGGAAGGGGCTGCTTCTGGCCTCCAAACATGGACTAAGAAAACTTAAAATGTAGAGCCGGGCGTGGTGGCGCATGCCTGTAATCCCAGCACTGGGGAGGCTGAGGCAGGAGGATTGTTGTGAGTTCGAGACCAGCCTGAGCTACAAAGTGAGCTTAAGGCCAGCCTGAACTGCATAGTGAGACCCTGTCTCAAAAAGACAAAAAAAAAAAAAAAAGAAAAGAAAAGAAAAGAAAACTTAAAATGTAAAAATCATAAAGCACACGTTTACTGGTGTTCAGCCTGAAAAGTATCTGATCTTGAACACGTGGCACTGAGCATTCCTCATGGTCTAGGACAGCCTCACTTCAGGTCCACACAGGACCAAGAAGAGGCATCCGCCCAATGCAGACTGCCGGCCGCTTCTGCTGGACCAGCGACGGCCCTTTTACTGAGGAAGATGCTAAAATGGCATCAGGCTATTAATGGGAAAAGCATTTACTTTAGATTAAGAAGAGTGTAAAGTAGAGCTGGGGCCCTCTATGACTGGCTATTAGGAATGTTAATTAAATATTTATAATGTCTAAATTAGCATAGTGAAAGCTCAATTCATCAATTTGTTCTGGTCTGTTTGTAAGGGGGAAAAATAACTTCAAATGCTCCTGCAGAAAGATACTATGTGGGTCAATAGGAAGATGACTGAACAATTTATTATGATTGTGGTAAACTTTTTGATTTTGATTTTATTTAAAAGTACTTGTTGCCACACCTTGCCTTAAAGACCATTTACCACAGTCAATATACCAGAGTGCCATGCATTATTCACTGTTATCCAATGAAAAATTTGCTAAGGTGCTTCCGTGCTGAATATCTGATTGATCTACTGACTGCCTGATAGTTACTTCCAAAACGTAGGGTCTAGGCTTCGTGGTAAGACGCTAGCAGGCCTAGGTCTCTCCTCTGTGGCTGGCCAGCCTGCTCAAGGACCCAGCTCTCCAAGCCTTGCTAATAGAGCTGCTTTCAGTCTTCACCATCAGCAATTAAGAGGCACCCTTGAATCTCCTACAGAAAACTAAGGGTGTGGCTGTTTCTCCCATCTGGTGTGGAGGAGCCAAGCACATTAATACCAGTGCCTGCAGCCTGTGCATGCTTCCTGTCTTTTGTAAATTGCATTAGTCACAATTATTCTTTCCTTCATTTTATTAAAGGAAAGTCTCAAAACAGTAAGGCCAACTGCCCCAGTATTTGCAACTGTAAATGACTGTCACACTCCATCATATACATTCCATCATGCACATGTCCAGCCCAGCAGTAGTCAGCTAGCTAGAGCTCTTACCACTCCCACCAGGGCTTAGCTATAAGAGGAAGTGTGTTCCACTCCCCCCAACCTTGCCCAGGGCTCCGCAGCCTGTAATACTTGCACCTCTTCTCCAAAGCTGAAATACAAATGATAAAACTTTCTGCAGACCTTCCAGCTTGTTTTGAGGACAATGAACTTTCTTCTGTCATGCAAGCAGGTCAGTTGCTTGGCAGGTGGAGAAGCAAACAGGAACAGTCAGCATTCCCTTTCTGCTGCTTCCTCTGATGGCTTTCCTCGCCTCCCTTGGACAATCTGTCTTCCCTGGAGAGGGGGCTCCACGTGAAGGGTTAATGGTTCTCTGGTCAAAATAGCCCAACAGAAGGAGCCCGGCCCAAAGCTGAAACCTAAGTGCTAATGACCGCTGCCCTTCACCCTGCTGCTGTCCACCGCTGGACCCGAGGCCCAGTGGGGACCAAGACGGGACAGGGCACAATGTTTCGCATTTAACATTTGAACTTCTTCCATCCCAGGCAGCAGGCCGTTTTGTCCTGGGGTCGCTGACCCTGGCTCCCCCATCAGCTGCCCTGAAACCTTAATTGAATGACAGATGGTCATTTTCAGGGGAGCCAGAAGCTGCAGGCGGCCTGCAGCACGAGGCCAGGCTTGGGCCGGAGGTCCCACCATACTAGGGTTAGGGTCGGGGCGTGGGGTCGCAGGCTGCCTGCTCCCAAGGGAACCAGCTCCTGGAGCCCTGGCTGCTCTGGGGTCCAGAGCTCCACACCGCCAGGAGGTGGCCAGGCCTGGCCTGAAAGAAGGTGGTCAAGGGCACACACCGCTCCTTTTCTGGGCCAGAGTCCAGCACCCCAGACCAAGGCCAAGATGCCAGCCCGGATTTGCCCAGTGCTCCGGGCCTGCCCACTGCTGCGTAAGCCTGTGGCCCAGCCATGGACGCCCCAAGCCAGCCACACCGCCTCCATGCCATCTCCTATTTCTTTAAAATCAAAGCTTGAAGCCCTACAATTACTGGGATTGCAGCACGGGTATTGATCCGCAGGGGCGTCTAGGACCGCGCCTGGCCGCCCAGCCCCCGCCCGGCGGCCGCGAAGCTCTGACCGCTCCGAGGCCGGTTCAGCGCCTCCACCAGCCCGCACGTGGGCTTCAGGCCCCGCAGGCGAGACCCCACCTTCACTGTTTCTTTCTTCCTTCCCTTTTTTTTTTTTTTTTTTTTCTTTAATTAGTGCAGAAAAACATACACGTAAGCAAAAAAAAAAAAAAAAAAATTCCGCCTCCCGCCAGCGCGGGCTCCTAATGCACAGGGCGCTGACATCGACTTCGGCGCGCGGGTCCGGATCGAACCTTCGATCGCGCCGATTTGCATAGCGGCCCCGCTCCCGGGGAGGTGGAGCGGTCTCGGCCCGAACGGCGGGCGGAGCGGAACGGAGGGAGCCATCTCCGCCAGCACCCAGAAGGAGCCCAGGGCGCCGGGCCCGCTGCGGACCGCGTGGAAGACAGGTACCACCTGCGGGCGGGCGCCGCGGTCGCTCCCAGCGGGCACGGAAGCGGGGACCCGGCTCCCCCAACTGCGCCCCGGCCCGACTGCAGTGAGAGCTGGTGCGCGCTGACTCCGCTTCGCTCCTCCAGGGGCGGATCCTGGACGCGAACCGAGGTTGCCCGACGCGACGCGCCCCCGCGGTGAGCCGCCTCGCGGGCGTGGGCGGCGGGGAGGGCGCGGCGCCGGGGGTCCCCTCCCTCCCCTCCCCTCTCCTGTGCCCCGCCCGCACCCCACGCGTCTCTGTCGAGTCCGGAGCCTGCGCGAAGCCTGCGAGACGCGGGCTGTGGGTGCCGGGCGCGTCCCGCGTGGGCTAAGCGCGCACCCGCACTTGGAGCCGGCGGAGCTCGCGCTGGGCGCCCCAGACCCGACCGCGGCTGCTGTGCGCAGGCCCGGAGCGCGGGCGGCTGGATTTCGGCGGCCTCTCGGAACCAATCCCGCCGGAAAGCCGCTCACTCGCCTCCCTGGCCCTGCAGAGGTACAGGTTTACTAGGCGCCCCCGCTGTCGAGGGCATTCGGGCTGCGTTTCTCTTCTGCTTTGTTTCTCAAGTGACGCGGAGAACGCACTCTCCTTGAGCAAAAAGAGGCACCCCAGCTCCGTATCCCGTAGTGTTCTTGACCCATATTGGTTCTGAAGCTCTCTGGCCCTGAGCCTTTTCGTTGCGCCTGTTTTAAACAGAGCCCTTGAGGTGTTTTACTCGTTTTAAAAGGCTTGGTAAGTCCTTAAAATAAGAGTTTTTCTCTAATCGCTTCACAATAGGATTCTTAACGACCACATAAGTCAGAAATTGGGATTCGATAGTTTAAAAGCAGACTGGGGAAGACAAATAGAGCCAACCGAAACTGGAAATATACCGGACAGATAAAATGATTGTGGCAGAAGAGCGGAAGAATAATTTGCCTAAAAAAAAACAGTGTGTACGCTCTAGATTAAATAAATCCAAAGAAACTCTTCGGATTTGCTGTGCCGCTCTGTGTACAACCAAAGAGTGAAGAGCACAGGCCTGATGGACCACTCGGTAAATGGCTACTGGAGGCTTTTCAGGTGATGTTCGGCTTGGGGATATTTGCATAGTCTTTCAGAAAACTATGCCTTTATTCTTGGTGGAAAACAATTCACAGTTTATTTCCTCCCACCCTTCACTCTGGTACTGACCTTGCCACTGGTTTGTAGGCTGACTCCCCGCAGAAATCCGGCCTCTTGCGGGCAGGAAAAGGTGAAGGCCAAGACGGCCTCTGCTGGACCAAACCACCGGCCAGTGGCGGTGTGGCCTCCTCCTCTGTGTTCAGGGGAGGAAGGCTCTGAAATTAGCTTTGGGTTTGTTGCCTGCCTCTCTTGCTCTCTTAAAACAGTAACTCAAGATGTAAGTAAAAGTGTTTTCATTTTTTTATTGATCCCACTAACATCTTTCATTATCCAGCTTGTAGCCACAGCAAATTATTGCTCATTTGATACCAAGAATTCTATTGACCACGCTTTCATTGGAGAGAAAATTGTAACTACTGGCTGCTCGGTCATCACCAGAGCTGGCGCTGAGAGCCCTCCACGCAGCTACAATGAATGAAGAGCCTTCTGCTCCGGACCACGGAGATGCGCTCAGTACAGTGGTCCATGTAGACATTCGTAGAGACCTGCTTTTTATTCTACAGGCCAGCAAAAGGTCCACGACTTTGGAACACCACCCACTCGTTTGCTTCTCATAACCTTCCAGCAACTTCTTTTAAGCTCTGGCTCCATCAGGCAATGAAACGATGCAAGCAGTAGATTGTGTCTCAAGCCTAAGGTTACTGCTACCCCCAGTGTGGACACTTGGAGAAATCACTAACACCTTCCTGCCTCAAAAATAAAAGTATCAAGATGTGTGGTTTAATGATTTAGATGTAATTTCCTAAATTTCAGGGGCCCACTCCACCCATCCAGACCCCAAGTCACTGAAGCAGGCACAGCGTGGGGGAGCTGGGTGCTGTAAGGTCTGCTATCTGTGTGTGCAAGGGACACCCAGCAGCCACAGAAGGGCTGACCTCTGACCCCAGGCCAGCTGCTCCTGGGCTGGGGCTGTCCCAGCTACAGAGAGTCCCAAAGGGTTTGTTTCCCAGGAAGCCGCTGGCCAGAAGATTCTTCTGTCATGCTAGAAAGCAGTCGGTGCTGGAAAAGCCCAGGCCCATCATTTTCAAGGCCTCCATAGCATGGGGAGAAGATGACGCCCAGGATGAGCTGACCCCCGGAATGGGAACTGGCATCCAAGGGGCCTGGCAACTTTCCAGGGGGTCGACACCCACTCTCCTGAAGCCCTAGACCCAGAGATCTGGACTTCCTGCAGAGCCATGTCCCTGGAGACTCTGTGGAGGACACATGGAAGCCCCCCCAAGTAGAATGCCTATAGGAGCAAAGCCAAAGGCTCAGTCCACAAAGAGTACCGGGCACACGTGCCCCCAACAGCACCAGCTCCCCAGTGGAGGTGCATTCAGAGCTTGGGAGTGCTGTTCTTTCGGCACACAAAGGGCCCTGGCAAAGCCAGACCACTTGGGAAGGTTTCCTGAGCCACCCTTTCCCTGGCTCAGGATGGTGGGGAGTGTGGATGGGCTGCACATCATAGGACTCCATTTCATGAGTTTCAGCTTTTCCTTTTCGTTTTTAACATAGATCTCTCGGGTGTGAGTGTCTCCAGAGTGCACCCAAAACAGTAGTGCTCCTTGAAGGCACATACCGCTCACCGTGCTGGGAGGATCAGCCACCACAGAGATGCTTTCTCCTGGCCTCAGCCTGACCAAACAGACTGCCGACAACCCGAAGCCGGATGACACACTCACATTTGCCCTGGACCAGACCGTTGCAGTCCAGCGTCAGATCCGGGAGGCCAGCTTAGCGGCCAGAAACCCTAGCCGCTACTCAGGTCCAGAAAGCAATTAAGCAGCAATAACGTCAAAGTTGTTTAGGGGCGCAAGACTTGGGCTTGAGTTAAAAAGTTCTTGGTGCCCGGGCCGGACCATGAAGCATTTATTTGGAAGGAAGGAGAACCGAGAGCTGTTCTCCAGCTTGACACTGCAAAAGATGAAGGGGTTCTCCTCCTCTTGCCACTCCCCTGAGCACATCTCCATGATGACCATGGCTCACCCACCTCGCCTGGCTTGGGGCCTATCCCAGCCACCCATCGACCTCCTCCCTGTCCTGCCAGGCCAGTGAAACAAGCAGAACTTGATAGTAAATTATTTTGTGCAGCCCTCTGTCTTTTTATGAAAATAAAAGCCAACACTTTGTCATTTTTAATCACATAAGCAGACAATAAATCTAATTTCGATATTGATTTTTTCCAGAATCAAGTGATTTTTTGCAGTGTGTGTTGTTTCCTGCTCTGAAAAAGGGCTGCTGACCTGCAGGCGGGTGGCAAAGGCCCAGCGGGCACTGCCCATTCCTCTGAAACAGGCGGTGGCTGTGGACTTTGAAACGGGGCGGCTGAGCCCGAGCTCTTAGCCGGCAGGCTGTCTCGTGCTGTCTGGGTATCTGGGTCATGGTTTCCACTGAGTCACCCCTGGTGCCTACGATACCAGGGAGGACAGTACCTTTAGGGGTTACAGCTCCTGAGATTCACTTTGGTTAGTTTTAATAAGATAAAAATAAACCTGGCGTACACGTGAGCAAGAGACACTTCCCTGCACGTAAAGAGGGGGACACACAGAGGCTCTCCTGTCTCCACTTTCTCCGATTTCGCAGGAGCAGGATTAGTTTGCGTCGGTGCCAGTGGAGTGGGCATCTGCCTGGTGAGCTTACAGGTGCTGGGACCTGCGCCAGGCTCCACCTGGAAAAAGACAAGGGGAGGAGGACAGAGATCCCGGAGCAAAGAAAGGATAGGGGCTGAGGAAAAGAAGGGGACCAGAAAGGAAGGGATGGGAGAAAGAAGTGCCGAGCGGAGCTGGGAGAGAAGAAACTGGAGAAGTGGGGGCTGCGGTGTAGAGGAGAGCTCAGAGCTGGAGGGGCCCAGGAAGGGAAGAGGGGATTTGCCCAGACTGTGACTCGGAATCCGGAAGCCAAATGCTTGTGGAGGCTGGGTCGCCACACCCCAGCCGTCTGGGTCCTTCCATCCACCGCTGCCCTCACGGGTCCTTTCCTCCCCCAGGAGTGAGCCCGAGCGTCCGATCCACACCTGCGCCCACACCGCGCCCAGACGGGGACCCTGCGGAGGGGGAGGGGACCTTGGCTGTGCTGACCCTCGGGCTCTGACCTTTGCTGCCGTCCTCCCGGGCCGGGATTTAACCTTTGGCTTCCCCGCCCGGCGCCCTCCGCCCTCTCCGTTGCCCCCAGCTAGGGGGAAAGGGACGGTGGATCGATATTGGGGCTGGCGGGGAGTGGCGCACACCAGGCGAACCTCACGGGTCGCGCTGCCGGGCCGGGAATGGGCTCCCAGGTCTAAGCAGCTAGGGCCATGGAGTCACGAGAGGGCTCTGCCCAGCCTGGATCCGACCTCTCCCGCTCAGGCACCGGCCAACCGTGTGCATCGGGGGGCTCCCCGACCCCTGACCAAGCAGGCAGAGTTGAACAGGCTTCCACGAAGCCTGGGCGCTGGACTCGCCTCTCAGGCTGGGCGCCAGGGCAGCCAGGGAGGAAATCGGCCACGGCCCAGGACCTAGACCCCACTCACCGGGCTCCCCAGGGACGGACCCAGCCCGCAGCTCCCCAGAGCTCCGGTGCGGCGCCTGGGCGAGTCCCGGCGGACCAGGAGGGCGCGCTCACCGGAGGCGCAGGGTCCCTGGGCCCCACTCCGGTCCTGGGGCTTTCGCGGTCTCCCCAGCCGGAGCCAGGAGCCTTTGGTTCAAATGCATCAGGGCTCTGAAGTCATTTATCCGGTTTCATAAATAATTTTCTTATTACACTTAAGCCCGATTCCTGCCCCCTTCCCGTTTTTATCGAGGGGTTTCAGTGGCTAAAAAGTTTCTAAGTCGGGAGGACCGTTGTTTTCCTTTTTCCATCATTAACATCATTAATATAAGCTATCAATAACCCTGTCGTTGGGAGCCGAGTTTCACGGTATTGATCCACGCAGCTATTCATCTCTGCCATGCAAGACACGGAATAATTTTCGCATTACAGTAGCTTGGATTTGCTTTTAATTCATATTTAAAGCTGCAACCGGCTCCGTGGAGCGCTCTGCAAAAGACTAGAGGCGCCTAATTAATAATAAGTTAGAAACGAAGGAAGGCACCGGCGAATAAATAATTAATACAGACATCTATGTCTCTTTGAATATTGCTCCTTTAAAAATTTAGACTTACCAGGACCACACTGTAAGTCTGCAATTTATACTGCGGGGATGATTTAAGAAAGCTATTTTTTCCCTTGAAATATAATACTAAATTATTCACAGTGTTTTGCAAACTTAAATTCTTTCATTAGCCAGCTCTGGTTTATTCCTTCCAGGTGGAAAACACCAATTTTTAAAAAAAATAATCACAGTAAGAATCATGAACACCACTCACAGCAACCACCTGAGATTAGCAGGGCACCAGGGCAAGAAATGGAGCCTCTGGGGCTGGCATCTCTTGGGTTTTGTTAAGCAGGGGAACAATAAAAACTGAAGCCACTGGCCAGCACTGGCATTCTTGAAGTAAACTTCAGGTGCTCAGATGGCCTCAGAGAGAGGAGACTGGAACTTGAAGGGTGCCACGATGCCCCCACTATGGCAAAGAAGGCTATGAAAGGGAGGATTGGATTCCAGGAGCTACCAATGGACCAGAAGAAAATAACAAACTTCACAGGCTAGGAATGACTGAAAATCGGAGGTTTTTCCATGAGAGAGACTAGGATTTGTTTGCAGTGTTGTTAGCAATATTGATTTTTTTGTTACTTGGATTAATGTATGTTAAACAGGAAAATACGGGCATTAGTCAAGTACATTATAATCATCTATTGTTGAGGCTAAATTGCTGGGCTGGAGACTCGGAAAGGCAAGGCAGGTCCCCAAAGCTGGCCTGAGCCACTGTGGTGAGGGTGAGGGAGTCACTTCCAGCTCTCTCTCCGTTGCTCTCGCTTAGGACAGACTCAGTACACATGTTCCTGACACACCACCTCAGCCCTTAACTACTGGCTCCTTAGTCCCCTAAATGATTCAGGGATCCCAAAGATACAGGTGTCTTGGCCACCTGCTTCCCCAAAATTCACAGCCTCACAGCCTGCCCTCTGGTCTCCTGGCCCTGATGATCTCCTCCCTCCACCTCTCTGGGACTCGCACAGCCCAGCATTGGTGGCCAGAGATCTAGACCTGAGCCACCCCCAACTGGCCCACACATGGCACATGGACACACGCATGTCTTGTTGGGGACACAGGCACAGCCACTTAGGAGCCTTGCTCTCCCTCCCCCCCCCACTGCCTGGGTCCAGAGAACAGCTCTGGGAGGTGACATTTCTCAACCCCAGCACCTTCCCTGCTCAGCTCCTCCTTATAGCCCCCCTTCTGCAGTAGGAGCTCTTACTGAGCTCTGCACCCACAGGACTCCTTGGTCCTGGGCAGTTCTGGAAGGAGCACGAGCTCAGGGCTCAGGAGACTGGAGGCTTGGTGGCTGCATAATCCATGCCTGGACAGTGCTCAGGACAAAAGGTGTACACAAGGCCTGCCCATCTGGTAAGAGGATGTGGGATTTGCAGTGTTCTAAAGAGGGGAAGAGGGGAGGAGGAAGGGGGAAGAGGAAAGAGAGCAAAAGAGGGGTGCAGGGGAGAGGAAGTTTGGGTCAGGCAAGCAAGCCTAGCTGGTAGAGAGGCACAGGCCAGGGGCAAGGAGTACAGAACACTGGGCTTTTATTTTTAAATCTTCTAGGTGTCTGCGGGTCAAATAAAGACAAAGGCAGTAACGATTATTCTGTTAAAACTATGGTACTTGACTGGGCAAACACTAATTGATTAGACACCAAAATGATTTGTTCGGTTTCCTTCCCCAGGCAGGCACAGCTGCTGTCAGCCTATGGGGCATCATTATGCCCAGTGCTCAGCCAGCCCAGGGCAGGGATGTGCCCCAGCCTTCCATGGCCCTTGAGTGGAGCAGGCACAGTGCATGGAGACCCTCAGGTGATAGTGACACTGCCCTGTACCCCTTGCAAAGCAGCAGCAACTCTGATTCCAGCCCCAGTCCAGAGCTATTCCAGAACCACAGCCCCAAGTGCCTGGTCCTGAAAGCAAAGCATTCAGTGTTTTCCCAAATCTGGCCACTTCGCTGACCCCTGCAGCCTAGGCCAGTTCCCTTCATGGCATATTTCCACATTAGCTAGGTATGAACTCAAAAGCAACCCTACTTAAAGGACCCTCAGGAACCCCCTCTGCACCCCAAGATGCCCAGCAAGCACTTCTCTTCCTCCAGTGCTCTGGGACCAAAGCCTTGACTAGCCCTCGACAAGGTGGGAAACCCCAGGGCCCAGCAAAGCAGTGGGACGTTCCTCTGGTCAAAGAACAGTCCCCCAGAGTGCAGCCCAGAGCTCTGGTCTCTCCACTGCCCCTTGGTGGTCTCAGCAGGTCCTGGACCATGGAGTTAGCCAGCCTTGTTGGCAGAACCGCCCATCCTCAGCGCAGAATCTTCTCTCTGGGGTTTGGAGAACTGAGTCAGAGATGGAATTTTAAAAAGCACAAACAAGCCAAGTTAGAAATACAGTCTCTATGGACAAAAACCATAACTTAAGAAGGAAAAGCTGGAAGAAACAGTAAAACTATGGCTAAACAAAAGAGAAAGACTGAACAAAGGAGCTAGAATAATTGGTTGCCACTTTCTTGGCCCTAGAGATGAAAACCCATCACTAATGTCTTTGTGGTACAGGAGCTTGAACCCTGGTCCTGGCATCTGCATGAGCTTTACCTGTGAGCTGTCCCACAGCCCAGTGACCAGTTGGGATTTTTTTAATGGTTTTTAATACCAAAACACTGGGCCGCTGGCATCTGAACTTCTTGATGCTCTATTCCAAGTCAGCAGCAATTTCTGAACAAAATTTGTCCAGAGGTTGGAAGGCTGAAGAGAGAAATAGGAGAGCTCAGCCCACAGCCCTTCTCATGGCTGATCCACGAGGCTGCGGCCAGGAGGCCAATCCTTGCCAATGAGCCCCACCACTGCGGAGCTTGAAACACATCTTCAGGACTGGGGCTGGCCTCCGCACCACGCAGTTCACTCCGACTTTACAAGGAGAACTGAAGCATTACTTCCGAACCAATGTTCCAGAGAAGCTGTGAGAACAGCATAGAGGAAATGCCCTATTCTGCTTCTTTTCTAAGCCTGGTGGGGTTGCCTGGCAGCATAAGGCAAATTGTACCCCATCCCCCCCTTGACATTTATAAAACAAACACCCTGAAATCCTTGTTTCCACACTGAAAATATTACCAGCAGCAAGCCTCCAGTCAATAGTCTTTTTTCTTTACGTATATGCTTGTATGTAATTTTCTGATGTTAACACTTTTTTTCTTTAAATTCCTCAAAGCTACTCCAAGTCTGAGTCACTAACTATAACTCCCCCCGCCCCCAGTTCTCATACACTAACCTACCAAGTTTCAAGCAGCTCTAATACCCTCACCCAGTGGGTGCCAGATGTTGTGCTGGGCAGGTGGATAGCACAAAGGACAAAAAGTCATCCCAGCCCTCAGGCAGCTGACAATCTGCCTAACGCCTTTTGGCCTCCGCTCGCCCTCACCTTGACCAGGCCCACTTCCCAGGAGAGTACCTTTCCTCCCCACACCTTCTGGGAAACTCAGTCCCCAGAGGCCAAGCAAGACTAGGCTGCTTCTGGCTAGGCAGCTATTGCAACTCATCAAAGACAGGGAAACCTCTGTTAACTAAAAGGTGTGAACAGCCTTGCTAGACAAGGCAGAGGAGCAAGCCAAAGCAAATCTTACATGCACGCATTTTTTTTTCAAAGGGTCAGACATTGAAGAGAGCAACCTCAACACAATCACCCAGATCTTTCCCTTCTCTTCTGCTTTGGGGACCAGCACTTGACACAGGATCCCCTTTGCACAAAAGCAGGGTGCAGGGAGGGTGGGAGTTGAGCTCAGGGGTCCTAGCTCTCTTTTGGTGGCCTCTAGGGACTCAGCTGGAATCCTCATCGGAAAGAGGGTTTCCGGGACCAAATACCCAATTAGCCACACAAGAGAAAACCATGGACAATGTGTGCAAGTGGTGGCATTTACTCCTTTCTTTTGACACATTGCTTTGTGAGAAGAGCTGTCATAAGGGCAAATCAATCATTTCAGTGGGATTAAAATAAGTAGGGGGCAGTTGAGCTCAAAGGATGCCTGCTACCTTAACCCATTGTTTGGCCTCATCTCCTGGGAAGACTGGCACTGTATGCGATACAACAGAGAGAGAGAGAGAGAGAGAGAGAGAGAGAGAGAGAGAGAGAGAGAGAGAGAGAGAGAGAGAGAACAGAAATTATTCTTTTAAAGGATCAACTTCCTACTAACATATTGTGATCCTCTAGGCCAAAAGTGTTTTATGCTTATGTATATGTGTGTATGAAAAGGCAGATTTAGATAGAATCGAAATAGAGTCCTTTTGTTTCCTGAGTTCATTTTGGCCATATTTTCCCCAAACCCTTTTCCTCTGGAGCAGGGATGTTCCATCCTCCTGAATGTGGGTTGAGCAGGTAGAGATGGAGCCCCTTGGGGTGGAGCCTCATTTCCTGGGCATCCAGGCATATGACTAAGACAGGACAGGAGTGTCCCTCCCAGGAAAGCCTGCCAGCAAAGCCAACCCCAGGACACTGGTCCTTCCAAGGAAGCCAGGTTGGCTGTTCCCACAGACCTTACTGGATCTGGTGTGCCGGACAGTGGCACGGAACTAGACAAAGTGATGGACCTGCTGCCTTACCTGCTGGAGACCCAGCCCAGGGTCTCCACCCAAACGTTTGTCCTGTGGTCCAAAACCACTGCTGCTGCCAGCTCAGCTCTGGCCACTCCAAGAGCTGGGAGCACTCTCCGCAAAAGCACAGGGTGCTAGGCTCACCATCCCGGTTCTAACAACCCAAAACTGAGTTGGCCAGTAGCAAAGGCCACACACACTTCATCCTAGGCCTGGGCCCAGATCCTGGCTCCTGTCCCCATTGTGAACGCCCTCACCCGTGGCTGAGGCTTGGCGCTGACCCGGCTGTAACTGCCAAGGGCCGGACAATGGACACATCTGTCCTTTCTCCAAGGGGATGAAAGCACCTAAGCGACATGGCTCTGCCTTTTGTTACGGATTTTTTTTTCTCTCTTTTGTCAATGAAAGAAAGCCGCGGCATGTGGTGGCCGGGTGTATCCCCACGCGTCCCTACCAGACCTCGGGGCCGGGGTCTCTCCTGGATGGAGCGTGACTGTGCTAGGGCAAATTACGCCCGACGCTGAATTGATTTTCAAATCTAGAGGCTTCTCGCAGGGACGCCGGGAAGAGGGCGTCCCTAGGGCCAGGCGGAGCCCTGCGCGCCCGCGTCCACCCTGCCTGCGCCGGGACTTCTCTCCGGCAGCGGCCGCGGATCGCCTCCCCGAAGGGAGAGCTGGGGTCGACCGCGGGACCGCACCCGGAAGCTAACGGGAAGCCCGCCAGGGCGCACCCCGCCCGCCGCAGCCCGGGCGCGCAGCCCCACCGGACTGGAGCGAGAGAACCGTCGCCTGGGGATCGTGAGGTACCGCCTGGTCGTTCGGGACCCGTGGCATTGGGGCGCGGATGGGAATAGGTGCGTGGGACAAGAGTCACCAGCCGCCAAGCTGGGCCTCTAGGATACCCCGCTCCGCGGCCTAGCACTTAAGGGTGGGGACAGCGCCAACTTCCGGCAGCCCCGCGGGAAGGGAGAGCAGAGGCGCGACTGCAGCGCCAAGGGCGATGGCTCTCGGGGCCCGGCGGCCGGGCCCGCGGGAGCCTTCGCGCGGGGAGGAGGAGCCCTCCGCCGAGGCTTGCGAGCCGGAAGCGAGTCCCCCGGGACGGCAGCCGCGTCGTCCCCAGGTCGCGCCCGCGCCGCCCCGCACACGTGCCCGCCTCGCCCCAGCCCTCCAGCGCCGCCGCCGCCAAGGCGCTCGGCCCCGCCTGCATTTGTACCTAGGCCCGGTGGGCCGGGCTCGCGTCCGGGGGCGGGGCCGCACTCGCGCAGGCGCACTGCGCCCCGGGCGTGGGGGCGGGCCGGCGGCGACGCGGAGAGCTGACCGCGGCCCCAGAGCTGCGACAGTAACCGAGCCATGGCTCTAGCGGGCGGGCGGCGCGGGCGGGTAGCAGCCACGGCGGGCACGCGGGCCGCGGCGGGGGCGCTGGGGACCTTGCCGTTCTAGGCAGGAGAAGGGAGAGAGGGGGCTGCCGGGCTGGGGGCGCCGCGTTCTCCCCACGGCGCGCAGTCTTTTTGGAAATTAATATTTAAAATCAGCCGAGGACGCCAGGGAAGGTGGGGGCAGAGGCAAGGGAGGACGCACACGCGCGCACGCAGGAGAAGACAGAACCCACCGGGAGCGTGTGCGGTGGCAGCACAGCCGCCGGCGGCCGATGTGACCCGGACCCGCGTGCCCTCGCCGCTCCGCCCGCCACCTCGATGTGGTGTCCGCGGCGCTCTCGCCTGCATCACCATGAACGCGCAGCTGACCATGGAGGCGATCGGCGAGCTGCACGCGGTGAGCCACGAGCCGGTGCCCGCCCCCGCTGACCTGCTGGGAGGCAGTCCCCACGCGCGCGGATCCGTGGCGCACCGCGGCGGCCACCTGGCCCCCGCGCACCCGCGCTCGCTGGGCATGGCCACCCTGCTGGACGGCGGCGGGGGCGGCGACTACCACCACCACCCCCGCGGCCCGGAACACAGTCTGGCCGGGCCCCTGCACCCCACCATGACCATGGCCTGCGAGACCCCCCCAGGTATGAGCATGCCCACCACCTACACCACGCTCACCCCGCTGCAACCGCTGCCACCCATCTCCACCGTGTCCGACAAGTTCCCCCACCATCACCACCACCACCATCACCACCACCACCACCCGCCGCACCATCACCAGCGCCTGGCGGGCAACGTGAGCGGCAGCTTCACCCTCATGCGCGACGAGCGCGGGCTGGCCTCCATGAACAACCTCTATACCCCCTACCACAAGGACGTGGCCGGCATGGGCCAGAGCCTCTCGCCCCTCTCGGGCTCCGGCCTGGGTGGAATCCACAACTCCCAGCAAGGGCTCCCCCACTATGGCCACCCCGGAGCCGCCATGCCCCCAGACAAGATGCTTACCCCCAACGGCTTCGAAGCCCACCACCCGGCCATGCTCGGCCGCCACGGGGAGCAACATCTCACGCCCACCTCGGCCGGCATGGTGCCCATCAACGGCCTCCCTCCGCACCATCCCCATGCCCACCTGAACGCCCAGGGCCACGGACAGCTCCTGGGCACTGCCCGGGAGCCCAACCCTTCTGTGACCGGCGCGCAAGTCAGCAATGGAAGTAATTCAGGGCAGATGGAAGAGATCAATACCAAAGAGGTGGCGCAGCGCATCACCACCGAGCTCAAACGGTACAGCATTCCCCAGGCCATCTTTGCTCAGAGGGTGCTCTGCCGCTCCCAGGGGACCCTCTCGGACCTGCTGCGCAACCCAAAACCCTGGAGCAAGCTCAAATCCGGTCGGGAGACCTTCCGAAGAATGTGGAAGTGGCTGCAGGAGCCTGAGTTCCAGCGCATGTCGGCGCTCCGTTTAGCAGGTGAGCTGGCTGCAGAGTTGGGCGTGTGGGCAAGAGGGGACTGGATATGGGTCCTTGGGAGGACTGGCACGTGGCTCGGGGGCAGACACCTCCCCTAGGGTTCCGCGCGCTGGACTGTGACAGAGTCTCCGAGCTGAGCGGCGCGGCCTCAGCGGCTGCGGGGCACTTATGTGCTCAGGGGCAGCACAGAAGGTTGCCCAGCCGGAGGCCAAGAGACATTCTCGAACCGGCAGATCACAAGCTGTGCAAGGGGTTCTCGGTCGAGCACCCGGGTTTTGGGAGGAGCGGGCACCGAGTGCCTACCTGAAGCTGCACGCCGGAGTTCGCAGTGCGCCTAGGTGTTCACCTTGCGCTGGGCTGGAGCCCGCAGAGCTGTCTCCCGGTGCTCAGCTGCACCCGCTCGGCGGCTTCCGCGCTCAGTCTCCAGGCTCGGGCAGGGTGCACGAAACCGCACTGTAGGGGCACAGGTCGGAGGTCCCAGCTGTGAGACAAGGTGTGCGGTGGGACCTCTGCTGAATGCACTGCGCCCGGGGAGCCCGTTGTAGACCGGAAATGGGGTAGGGTAGGGGAGACGCGGTGCCGAGGTCCCTGGGAAAAGGGCTGAGTGACACGGCATCCCCCAGTGGACCCCGGGACCGCCTTCACCGCTCTCCGTTGTCTTCCGAAGGCCGGTGCGGGAAGGAAGGAGTGTGCCAGTGACCCTCCAGCCTGCCTCGGGAATCTCCCGTAAAAGGCACCTGAGCCGGCTTGTTCGGAGGGAGCCTCGGCGTCTGGCTCCCCTGATGGGCTATAGAGCAAGGGACAGTGAAGCCCAGAACGGCGCTGGGACCCCGGCTGTGCCGAGACCTCCGTCCAGAGAGGAAGACTGGAGGAGTTAGAGGCCGAACGGCGCTCTGAGGGCGCACTGAGTTTCACTTCTGAGTCTTTGCCTCCAGCCCCGGCTCGGCACATGCTTAGGCCCAGCCTTGGCGGAAAGAAAGGTAAAAGCCTGAATGAGGGTTTGTTAATTAACTGATCGTTCTCCATTAATTCGTCCCTGGAGGACGAGAGACAGTCAATCCGCTCAGAGCTGGGGGCACTGAGCCATTTCACAGTCTAAAATCAAAGCGGGAGGCCGCGGTCCCCTCCCCCACTGTATGAGCGTCAATGAGACCTTGGGACTGGCCGGGGCCCAGGTCTAAGCACGCAGCACCCAGGCCTCCTCCTGCCGAGCACTGGAGCCCTGGAGTCCCAGCATTTAGCCTCCTGAGCCCCGCCCTGCAAGGTTCTGTCCCAGCTCTGTCTGCGCGCCCTCCCCAGGTATCCACTGGTCACTCTCGGGTTCTTCCCTCCTCGCCGGTACCGAAACCGCGTTATCTTCCGCGCACTGACTTAGACTCGTGAGCAGTGCGCTTTGGCATGAGATGGGTTTCGCTTCTGAGCGCCCACTGGTAGGCAGTGCTTTCCCGCGCACCGGGTGGGCCTACGGTGGCGTGGGGAGGGTAGAAGGAAGAGGAAGGAGAAAGGCACCCCTCCCTCCGGGAACGCCAGCCCCGCAACCGGCCGCGAAGGCACGCACGCCAGACTCCAGTGAGAGCGCACACACTGCTTCCTGCCATCTGGAAGGGCAAAAGGCAAGTTCCCTTCCCAGGAGACCACAAATGCAGCTCCCTCCACCTCCAGGGTTCTGAGCAAAGTGAAGCTGAGGATGGGAGCACCCAGGTGCCAGGATCCTCACTCCCGAGGCCCTGAAGTGTAGAGCAGGTGCTCATGAGACCCAGGAGGTCACTGAAGGGGTGCCTTACCTAGGCACCTAGCAGCCTAGGTAAAGAGGCATTTTCTTGGAAAAAGTGGAAAATGAGAGACCTGGAGTAGGACATTTTTTCCCCAAGCCCAAGGGACCTGTGTGTCAAAATTTGGAGCCAGCACCACCCCATTGATTAACTTAGAAGGATGGCAAGGAGGTTAGGAGTATACCAGGGCAGATCGGGCACCTCCAGGCCCAAGCAGGGGTGATCTGGTGCTGCCAGAAAGCACAGCCTAGTTTTAAGGCAGGAGCCTTCTTGTTAGCAGGTCCCCCCCCCCTTTGGCAGAACTGGGGATTGGACTCAGGCCCTTGCACTTGCCAGGCAAGTGCCATCTCCCTAGCCCTGTGTTTTTTTTTTTTTTTTTTTTTTTTTTTTTTTTTTTTTTTTTTTTTTTTTTTTTTTTTTTTTTTTTTTTTTTTTTTTTTTTTTTTTTTTTTCTTGTTTGCCTTCTTGCTTTCTTTGAAGTGAGGTCGCTTCCTAACCCTCCGATGGCATCTAGCAGGGCTCAGTGTGCCTGGCTTCAGGACTCCAGCACCATTGCTCTGGTGCACAGAGACAGGCTGTTCAGTGCGCACACAGACCTGCGGTTCCCAACCACTATAAGGCCCAGCCTCCGCACAGATCCCTTGGTTCCAGGTCCTCGGGATCCAAACCTTCCGGACCAACGGTGTTTTGAGAAGCACCTTCTGCCAAATTATAGTTTGGGTGGAAGATGAGCTACAAGGGAGGGAATTCTCACCAAATTAACCACCTTAAAACTGTTCCCTCCAGTGCAAAGCTTACTGCCACCACTGTATTGAATCACAGTGCAGTCCAGTGCAAGGTGCTAAGTGATACAGAGGCCAGCGTGGATGGGAACTCATTTTTGCAAGACGCTGGGTGGGAGAAGGGGCCAAGCACTGCAGGTCTGGGAGGAGGCAGAGAATCCCCAGCCTCTGCCCTGGGGGAACTGGAGGAGGACCTCCCTCCTCTCCTCCTCCCCGGGCAGGGTTCCTGTAGGCGTCCATGAGAAAGTCTGGCATGACCCAACCTGGACAGTGTTTGCCACGAGTGGCCTTGTGACGAGATTGATTGAACAAGGCCCTGCACAAGTCCATTTGCTTTTTGTTAATTATTTACCCCAGCCGGACATTTCAGCTGTCCCTTGGCCTCACTGGGCTGCGGGAGCCAGGGCAGGGCGCAGTCAGAGGACTCAGCCACTGACCACACTTGCTTAGCCTTTGGAGAGAAGCCAGGCCTGGGTGTAGGGATGCGGGAACTGGGGGCTCCAGGTGCAGGGTGGGAAGAGAGGCTGAGCCGCATCTGGGCAACGCAGCTGCTATAACAAAGGACAGGCAGGGCGCAACCAACCATGTCGCCTGGAGCCGGGTGGAGGCCTGGACCCTCCCCCGCCCATCGTGGCCCAGGCTGGGGGTGGCTGAGTTTCTTAGCCTGCCTAGGGCAGTGGACAGAGGACACTCACAATGCACATACCTAACCCACTCGGGACTGTGGCCAGGTCTGGCAATGTGCCCATGCCTCAAGGCTGAGCAATGCCGTCCCTCTGTGCAGTGCCCACTAGGGAGCCCAGGCTGAGTGGGGCAGGCACAGAAGGCACACACAGAGTGTGACTGCACAGGCGCCAAGCCCTGAGCAGACCAAACCTGCTTGAGGCTGCAGGAGGTGTGGTAGCCATTGTGCAGTGACCTTGGAATCCATGCACTGAGAGAGCCTACCAGAGACAAACCCCAGGGCCCTTCCGGAGTGCCTCAAAAGCCTGCCGAGAAGGGCCAGTAGCCAGAGCTGTTCGGCCTGCTCCCCACCCCCAGGTACCATGGTCACCCCATCCCAGCCAGTTGACCCCAGGATGATCAGCAATGGCTGATCAATCCAGGAGTGTAGCAGCAAAGCCGCCCTAAGCCCAAGGGCTGTGTCTCTGTGCTCAAGCTTTGAGAGCCCTGTGAGTGATGCACCCTCATCTCCTGGTTTGGGGGCTACCCTCCGAGGAACCCCAATTGCCCTTCTGTGGGGGTTATGTGCACCCCCGTGGGTCTGCGGGCCTGTCACCCAGTGGGTCCTGTAGTGGCCAGGAAGGGGACACTAGCTGCACCTTTGTTTTGATGACATGGTCCTGTGATTCCAACTGCTTACTGTTGCTTACTGTTTTGACGGGGAGAGAGTGTGGGGGAGGAAGGGAAGGCTGCTCTGTGCCCCTCCTGGGGACCCAGACAATACCCAGAGATACCCAGCTGATGGAGACATTTTTGTGCCCTCCAAAGTACACCACAGTCCTAACCTCCTCTAACAAGGCGCAACCTTGGATATTTTAATCTAAATGATGCTTTTGCTGGTGTGTTTTTATTTAAGGAAAGCAGGGTTGGCAAAGGAGAAGGTGACCCGTCTGTCACAGTTCAGAGATGGGGGCTGAGGGACACAGCGGATCAGCAGTTCCTTTGTTTCCTTATTTCCTCTCCCAGTGAAATGACCCAAGGCAGGAGGGAGGCGGCCCCAGGCCCAGCCAAGCCAGGCCGTCTTTGTTTCCAGCATGATGGGTGGAGCAGGGCGCGCGCCATCAGGACCCTGGACAGGGCTCGCCTCCTGTCACCAGTGCAGCAGCCCGGGATGCTTTGAAAACTTGCAGGGAGAAATTGAAAATCCGTGGCTGCTATTCCAGAGTGCCCAAGCGCTCAAGGCCTGCCAAGGGTAGACGCGGGCTGCACCAGATCATCGCACAAATTGGGCCGCCTGCATCCATCTGGCTGCAGGTCTCACCTACCCATGCACCTGGAGCTCCCGGTGTGAGTGGCGAGTTCATGCACACTGCTTCTGCAGGGCTGCCTGTCCCTCTGGGTATGACAGGGGCTGGATCATTAGGCTAAAACATTCAATTCCGTCCCTTTGATCTGTGCTGGGGAAAATCTATAGTCATCTCTAATCTGCAAGGTCTTTAAGGAGATGGTTACTTGAGCTGCTTGATGTCATCATTTCCGCATCCTCGGCAAGCTCAGCTGTTAGATAAAGGCTGCTCCCCGAAGTTCTCACAAGGAACAGCTCTTTTGAAATGTGGGTAAAATGGATTCTTGATATTCTCATTGAAAGCAAGAAAAAAATCCTCAAGGCTGATGGCGACTCGTAGCTCGGGTTCCCGGTGTCTTGGTCCCTGGCTTCAGCTGAAGCCACTCCTATGTGGGGTGCCCCGTGCCCCCCTCAATGCCACACACTGGAATATGTAAGTGCAGACCTTGCTGGCAGCTCGGTGAACAGCCTGGATGACTGAAGGAGAGGGCTGGCTTCAGCTCACTACCCACCAACACAGTGGATCTCCGCACTTTGTTCGACTGCAGTGGCTCCGACCTAGGGCAGAAGCTCACGGAGGCCACAGTTGCTAGTAGGCCAGTTTCTTGTGCTTTTGGAAAACAAGAAGTAAATACTCATTAAGTATGACTTTGGATTTAAATGAAGTGAGTGGGCACCTTTAGCAAAAAGTGCATTGGGCTGGGGAAGTAGCTCAGCAGCATACGTGCCTGCTTGGCAAGCACAAGGTCCCAAGTTCAACCCCCAGCATGAAAAAAAACGAAAGAGGAAGAGGAGGAAAAAGAGGAGGAGGTGGAGGAGGAGGAGGAAAGCACATTGTTTCCACATGAAAAAATACCAGCTTCATCCAGTAAACAGGAAAAGTCTAATGTGAATTAAATTAGCACACAATCATAAATGTTTCCAGCAGGTTTTAATTGTAGTGCCAGTGTGTTATTATGTAGTACTTATACTAAATCTCCACTTCCTCCTGAGACTATAGGAGGGGAGAGGTGAGCAGGCAGATCATAGGACCATCTGACAGCTGCGATGGAAAGACACAAATTATTTATCACACGTCTTACTGTGGAGCCAGCTGTATATCTTTTCCCCAGAAGATCTTACATTGTTATAAAATTGAGCAAATGAGTTTGTAGAAATGTTCTTCTCCTTTCAGAGCACAGTCTGGGCCCTGGCATGTTTGTGTCAGCAGTGAGTAGCAGGAACTTAGCAAGCTGCGCGTGCTATGCTCGGGGCGCATGGTGGGCATGTGGTGGCCCATGGAGCTGCTCCTCCGCACTCTCCAGCTGTGCCACATACCCCCAGAATCACTTGCAGACCTAAAAAAAGAAGACACAGCATGCCTGTCTGCACCCCATAGCCTGGTGCCATTTGCATGGGAATGAGAACCTGGCAGACTGGATTTGAGGAAAGAGATCAGACCAGCAGTCCAGGGGCCAGCCTACCACTACTTCCCCCCGTTGTTCTCTTGAGTGAAGTCAGATGATTTATTTGCACATCGCAGCTGGAAAACGCAGATCTCTTGAACCCAGCTTTCCTGGGTCAGAGCCAGAACTGTCTTAACCTCCACCCCAGGCTTCTGTTGCCAGTTCAGGTCCACCTGGCCTGTGGACAAAAAGCAAGAAATGTTTATTATTCCAGGTAATAAACACCCAACTTATTGTGCACTCAGTTCATAATAAAGCTCTTGAAGTTGGAGTCAGTGTGCCTTCCCTCCAATACTCTCAGAGACACTTCCTTATGGTAACTTACCTTTGTTTTACTCGACTTATGAGATTTATTTTTTAATTGCTCTCCCTAAAGAAGCAGCCAGAGTGAATAGCAAGCAGGAACAGAGTTGGATGCGGAGCCCAGGTCTCTCCGTCCATTTGTTCACTTAAACAATTATTGATGGGCAAGACCCATCTCATTAGCTGTGCTTGTGGCTAGGACTGGCCCTCGGGGACTGCGCCTGGAGGAGGACCCAAGGGCCCAACCCAGTCCTCGTGGCTCTGCTGTGCTGCGCTGCACTCAGGTGGCACTTAGGGCACTTGGCTGTTCCCAAAAGTGCCTGTTACTCCCATCATCTTCGGACTCTACCCGAATAATAAATTGATCAAGACTCCACATACACGTTGATGCTTGTCCAGAGCGGAGCTTGGCATTTCCAGCCACCAGGCTTTGCGTTCACCATGGGATGCTCAGAACCAACAGCCCCTGAAGTCACTTTCGTTTCACATCTGGTGATGATCTCATGGTCCCAAAGAGAGGTTATCAGAAGAACACAATAAACTACGTGCGTTTCACTTTCTTTCCTGTTGTCTCCTGCAACAGATCAATGGGAAAGTTAAATAAACAGACGGGAGCAGAGCGCCACCTAGTGACCCTCACGGGCCACGGTGACTGCCGACTGCCGAGAAAGGAGTGGCAAGGCGGTTCCAGTATTGATGGAGTCACAAAAATCGTTCATTAAGGCAATTTAATCTTTGCTATTAAATGTCTTTTCAATTCATTTGGGGTAATTAAGATGCAGTTAAAGTGATTAAAGTCTAATTACTTATGCCAGACAAAGACATATTTGTCACACTAATGCAGCTAACTAAGGACTCAGAAAGAAAGTTAACGTTTGCATTTGCTTCCCCTGACGCCACTGGAAGACTCAGTTCCTCTTTTCATCATCAATCCAGTGAGCCGTGCTAACGTAGCGGCACTGCGCGGGCCTGAAGTAGGGAGGTGCTGGATCGGATGGGCACCTGAGTCAGCACCCCCCCCCCCAGTCTCCTCATGTCCCCGCTGGCCCCACCCCTACAATGGTCTACAGGCGGGGGACTCCCCGTTGGCCCCACCCCTACAATGGTCTACAGGCCGGGGACTCCCCGAAACATTCCAAGAGGGGCACCTCTCAGGAAGCACTCACTGCCAAGCTGCAGAGGCGCTGGATGGAAAGGTGGTTTTAGGTGCAAACTGCTCTTTGAGCTGGAGTGAGGCTGGCAGTGGGCAGCGGAGAGGAGGCTCCCGGGTGGACAGCAGAGGCTCGGGACAGGCTGTGGAAACCTCCCCATCTGGATGGATGGGAACCGGCCCTGCCCAGGCTGCCCCACACTGGACTGCATGCACCTCGAAGAGCACAGTGCACAGTGAACTGGTCTCTTGCAGATGTTTTCCTGAGTTTCTGTGCAGCACACCCTTTAGTCAGGACCTTTAGTCACCAAAACTGTTTTGCCATGGTCGACTCAGGTCCTAACTCTTAGGACAGCTTGATGATGAGTGTGCAAAGAGGGAGAGTGTTGAAAGTGAGCTTTGCCTTTTTCACAACGTTTTCTTAGGGAAGTGCCCTGCGTTGTCCTGGGGTGCAGGGATCAGCGAGGTGATCAGCCCTTCTACCCAGCAGACCTGTGCCTTCTAAGCCTGTGTGCAGCCATGACTGTGAGGTGGCTTCCCCCTCTGTGCAGCCCCTGGACTTGTCCCACACGCATCAAAGGCAGAGACACTACAGTCAGCAAATAGATCAGCCTTTGACCATACAACCCTGCCTTTCAAATAAGTCTGCTAGTTGTGTGGCTGTTTAGAGTCCTGACTCATTTGGGGGATCCTGCTATGCCATCTTAATTTACCAGGGGGAAAAAAAGAAAGACCTCTGGATGAAAAGTCTGTGCCTGAGACAGGAACCTGTAACACACTGTCACCTACAGGAAGGTATTTGACCTTCCTGGGCTACTGTCTCCTTCAGTGCAAAATGGGCCTGGCCCAGGGTGCATTGTGACTGTGCACCCATGCCACAGCCCAGTGGCTCCCTCATCCCATCTCAGTGCAGTGCTCCATCCTGGTGTTACAACACAGGCTCAGGCCCACCTCTCGTGCCATCTCTGCCCAGCCTCTGCCTCAGGGTCTGGAGGAAGCAGCCAGCTGGCCGGCAGCACCACAAGCTATTGGCAAGGGGGAGCATCCCTGGAGCTCTTACCTGGCTGCCCAGAGTGGAAAGTGCCTCGCTTAGACACATCTAGCACCTTGACTTGTTCATATACCGTGGAGACCATGACAGCAAACCTTGAGCATTTGGTGACCGCAGATAGCCCTCTGCAGCACATGTGCTAGAGGTCTGCCAGCCTCTACTCTAGAAAATTCCCAAGACTTCCTGGAGCCACAAGGATATGCTAGAAGCATCCTTCCCAGGATGCAGGAGCAGCATCCGGAGGCAGCCTCTGAGAGGGATCCATGGGTAAATAGCAATGTGCTGTAACAGCATAGGAGTGCACCAAGATGGAAACAGATGGGCCAGGGCTGCACTCAGTGTGGATGCATGATGGGAATGGTGTTAAATTGTAAGAGTAGACCCGTGGTGGCGAGCCATGCCAAAGCAGCACCCTTTCTACAAAGCTCAAAAGCAAGCAAGGCTAAGCAACTTCATGTTTAGGGGTGCCTTTGTAAGTGATGGAAAGCATGAACAGCACAAGTGGCCTGGGATGGAGACGGATGTGAGCACTTGTGGGTATGTGCACAGGGCCCTGGCCCACTGCTGGCGTTGCTGAAGAGGGAGAAGCAGCCACAGGCTGTCCTGGTCTGCACTAGGCAGTGGCTTCCTGAGTCCTGTACCATTTCATGTCTTTCATGAGGCATGTTGTTTCGCAGGCAGCCACTTACAGGACCCTGGGGAGGCAGAGATTGGACCAGACATTTTGATCCAAGTAACCCTCAGCACAATGTGCTCTGAGTTGACCTTCACACAGGCCCTGTCCAAACTGAAGAGCTCTGCCCTGGGACCCTGTTGCAGCAGAAGTGAGGCACCCAGAGAAGTTTCCTCAGCCTCAGAAAGGAAGGTCAGAACCAGGGCCTCGTGCACACAAGGCAAGTGCTCCGTCCTGCGCCGCAGCCCAAGAACCGATTGGCGTATCTGTTCCAAAGCTTCTGGACTGGAGCTGGGTGCTTGTACCCAACAAACCCCAGTCTTTCTTTTCCTTCTTCCCTTCCTTTTGCTGGTAGGGAAAAAAAGCAAATAGCTGCTCACTTTTTTTCATTTTAGTGTGTGATTTTATGCATGTGTGTGTTTGTTTCATGCGTGTGTCCCAGGAAGGAGAAGCTGGGTGTGGTGGACTCTTTTTCAGTCGGTTTGGTTTTTGTTGAGCTGGAAGCTAAGCTCAGCCCTTGGCACTGAGCTTCACCCCAACCCTTTTCTTTTAGGTTTTTATTTATTCATTATTTTTAAAGTTGTGGTGTTGTTTTTTTTTTCAATACCAGGGATCAAACTTGGGACCTTGCACTTTCCAGGCAGGCATTTATGCTGTTGAGCTGTATCTCTGGCCCTTTTCTTTAAAAAAAAAAAAAAAAAAAAAAAAAAAAAAAATTGAGGTGGAATTCTGCTGAGTCACTAAGTGGCCCGGGCTGTGCTCAAACTTGTGAGCTGGGCCAATGGTGCAAATGGCCCAGCAGGGGGGCTGACAGCCTGCGGACAGCATGGGTTCCTGAAAGGCCAGGGCCTGCAAGTCTGGTTCTCCCCAGCGTAAGTCTGTGACACAGTTCCTTCCTGTGGATAGCAAGGCTTCCCCGTAGCAGTAGCTTTCCATTGTCGGGGTGTCACAGTACTCTTTCAGGTCAGATCAGTGGGGCCATTGGGGGAGAATATAGTATATGTCCATTTTGTAGAAAGCTTCCCAGGTGAATTCAATATAACTTCACACTGAGAATTAGAATATTGGCACCGACAACTTAAGAACATTTTTTTTTTTTTTTCAGAACTGGGAATTGAACTCAGGCCCTTGCACTTGCCAGGGAAGCACTTATTCCACTGAGCCATCCCCCCTGGTCCTCTTTTGTTTGTTTTTTGAGACAGGTCTCACTGTGTAGCTCAGGCTGGCATTGGACTCTTTAAGTAGCCCAGTTGGTCTCCAACTCCCAGTGATCCTCCTGCCTCAGCCTCCATAGTGCTGGAATTACAAGTGTGGGGGAAGAAGTCAGGGCATTGGTTACTGGTGACCAGTGAAGGTGCTTCTAAGGACTCCAACAGCGATTCCCTTGTTGCAGCTTTTTCCTGAGTCAGCGTGTGTGTGTGTGTGTGTGTGTGTGTGTGTGTGTGTGTGTGTGAAAGCTGCTCAGAATATAAGCTGATGAGTTGTTTCTATCTACCAAACAGTTCCCTGTGTTACATTAGCGCAGCGTGCAGACATGGCTACAGCATCAGTTTTTGGCTTCTAGCAGATGTTTTGAGGTTTAACTGAAATGCAGCAGACCACATTCTTAAATGCACGATGTGAGGGGCCTCAGTGTCTGCACACACAGGGAACTCCATTGCGCCCAAGTTACCAGGCGCCCGTATCCTTCTCCCCAGCTCCTTCCTGGCACCCTCTAACCCCCCACTTCTGTTTCTGACCTGTGTCTCCCTCAGGCAAGTGCAGGCTGGCTTGCTGTTGTTATAAGTTAATTGGATTCTCTAGGATTTAAATGAAAGACACACTCCTCTGTGTCTGCCTTTCTCACCCAGCAGAACCTTGAGCTTGCCTGTGTCCTTTGCATCCAGGGCTTATCCTGCGTTTTTATTGCTCAGTAGTCAGGGTCTGCAGTACCAGAAGGGGTCAGCTTCAACGCAGGGTGCAGGTTTTTCAGGCAGCTCGTCATCATGCTGAGTATGTGTTGGTTTGGGTCCTGAACAAAGTAGGTAGATCCTGTCTCATCATTTGCTGTCCGTTTGCCAAGTTCGGGTACTTTGCATCTTATTTTTATAACTTACTTTAAGTGCAGTCTTTTTTAAGAACACAGACTCTTTTTTTTTTTTTTTTTTGCCAACTCAGGTCCTTGCAGCAGAAGTGTGCTGCAGCAATCAAGGGACAGGCATGCAAGACTCACGGGGCACCCAGGGCTGTCCCTTCCCTCCCTATGTGGCCACTCTCTGCTATTCTGCAGGGTGGTAAACATTTTGAGACAGGGTTTCCCATGATGTAGTTCACCAAATAGCCTCACCTGGCCTCAAACTTGCCTCAAACTCCCATGGACCCTCCTGCCTCAGCCTCCCAAGAGCTGGAATTATAGGTGTACACCACTACGCCAGCTCTGTTTTGTAACTTTTAGAAACTAAATCATGGTATTCAGCCTAGGATGGAATATTAAAAAAAAAAAAAAGAACTACGGAGACAGAATAAATCCCTGACCGCACCACCACCCTTCCCTCCCAAGGACACCATGTGCAGACACCACTGCAGTGGATCCGTGGAAAGGAGCTGCCCGCAGCTTCCAGAGGCAGGCGGAGCCACATATCCCTGCTCCCTGCGGCCGGGCAGCCCAGCCCCAGCCCCAGCCCCCTCTCGGTAGGCTCATCTGTCTAACCAAGCCTCTATTTGAAGGCACTTTGGTTGAACCACTCACTGGCTAAACATATTCTAATGATTTTTAGATTTTAATTTTTAAAAAAATCTTTTATTTATGTATTTGGTACAGGGTCTCGCTATTCAGCTTGGTCCTGTCTTAGCCTCCCCAGCACTGGGATTGTGCCACCATGCCAGTTTCAGTGGCTGGCGTAGCCTGCAGTTCTAGGGGTTGAATGCAGGTCCTTACACTTGCCAAGTAGGCATTTAGACCACCAAGCTACCCCCCACACCCGATTTTATATTTTAGAAGCATCGCAACTCACAGGACCTTTCCAGGATCACTGAGTATTGGTGTTTCATTTTTTGCTGTCATTAATGACAGTGGTTTGCAGCACTGCATGTGATTTGGTTTCCTCTTACAAAAATATGTTCCTCTCAGGATGAGTGTTCCATGTAGAAACCTTAGAAAATAGGAAACATTATAATGATAAAACAGACGCTCACAATACCCATAACCCAAAGGTGACACCTGCTTGTAGGCAGGGGTTGTTCCCTTCCAGCTTTTGAGAAATATATGTAAAAATTATGTTTACATCTTTTTCTTTTTCATAAAATTAAGTAATAGGGAACTTAGAGGTGAACTCATCTCATTAAGTACTACTTGAAAAGTTTTTAAACGGTAAAAAGTTGCAAGCATGGAACACAACCAAGAAAAGCAGTGAGTGCAATGCCTGCTGTCAGTCAGCCAGCCGAGCTGCTGCACCCAGCCTGGCTGCTCATGGTTCCACAGGGTCCATTTAGGGGCCAGGGAGATAGCTCAGTTGAATAAGTGCTTGCCTGGGCAAGTGCAAGGTCCTGAGTTGATCCCTAGTACCACACACACACACACACACACACACACACACACACAGTCAAGGCCCACACCCCAGGCCCTGAGCCCTCTGTGCTGTCATTTGACCCAGCAGTGTCCCCTGAGCCTGGTGCCCTCTGGTCTCAAGGTGTGGCTGTCCTTGCTCCTCACCACTTTGTGCCGTTGGGGCCCAGCAGGTCTGAGGAGGAAGCTGCCCTTCAGCTTCTGTGTTTCCAGGTGCCTGCTTGCCCAGAAAGCCTCATGGGAGGGCAGGTATGCTGGGGAGGTGACACCTGGGGCCCCCGCTGCTGACTCTCGCTCTGCTGCAGTTAATTCTAGCCCCCCAGACAGCACTGCCTGACTTCTCCCCAGTGAAATCTGGGCACTAGTGCTGTCCTGTGCTAAGAAGCCATCTGTGTAGCCGGGCGTGGTGGCGCAGGCCTGTAATCCCAGCACTCAGAGGCTGAGGCAGGAGGATTGTTGTGAGTTCAAGACCAGCCTGAGCTACAGAGTGGGCTTAAGGCCAGCCTGAACTGCATAGTGAGACCCTGTCTCAAAAAAGACAAAAAAAAAAAAAAAAGCCATCTGTGGGAGCCCCTCTGAGACCCCAGGGAGACACCACTCCTCCTCTCTGCTCCTCTTGGATCTGCTATCTGTGGATCCAGGCTTGAGCTCCTCTTCCACCCAGCGCTTTCCCTGCCGAGCCGAAGCCAGGAAGTACACATGTATGTAGTTACACACATGTCATGCTCTGTGGCATATTTATGTGTTCTTTGCTCCTCAGTGAGAACTCTGATTCCTGTCTGTTACAGTCTCCCTGTCCCCGTCTGTGTCCCTCCCTCACCTCTCTCTGTCTCTCTATTTCTCTCTCTGTCTCTGTCTCTGTCTGTCTGTCTGTCTGTCTGTCTATCTGTCTCTCTCTCTCTCTCTCTCTCTCTCTCTCTCACACACACACACACACACACACACATACTTCTTTGGTGTGTTTGTTTTGCTTTGCACATAATTTATAAAACTGCTTAAGCATTTTTAGACAGAATTTATACCTATGCGCCCACATGCACACCCCTGTGACAGTGTCACTCTAGAACCTGTTGGAAATCAGACACACTGGGATAGAGCCAGGACTCTAATGAGTCCTCAAAAAGATCCTAACACATGGTAAAGTTTTTGTGGCTCACAGACTCCAACATGCCAGGTGTAGTGACACCCCCAACCTTAGGCTGAGGCAGAAGGAGCTCCATGAGTTCAAAGCCAACCTTGGCTACATACTGAGACCCTATCTCAAAAAAATAAAACAAATTCTCAAGGAGCCTTTGCTCTGTGTGCACAGCCTACATGATGGATACTGGGCTTTCTGTGTGACTCTCTGAGCTCAGAGGGGGAGAGGGTCCCACTAACTAGGCTGTCCGGGGCCCAGGCTCCTAGAAGTCCCCTGATACCCTTCCTAGGCAGCCTCCTCAAATCCTGGCTTCCTCCATCTCTGTTTCTTGCAAGAATATGAGGTGATTCTTTCACCCCTGGAAAGTTTTAAGATACTGAAAAGTTGGGGCCAGCAAGATAAAACTCCTGTTTAGGCAAGTGTGCAGGGACTGCAGTTCAATCCCTAGCACCAAATGCCACACCAGCCACCCCCAGGTGGGTTGCACCAGACACACACACACACACAGACACACACACACACACTCACAAAAGATACTGAAAAATGTAAAGCAGGGGCTCCAGCTCTATGGGTGTCTCAGGTGCTCGGAAAGCTCGTTTAAATGTCTGAGTCCACGCTCAGAATCGAATTCACTGGGTCTGCGCTAGGATTCCAGGGGCCCATTACATGTAAGCCACCTTCCAGGCTCCCAGGGGGCCTTGCCATGTTTGACCATACATACCCTGACGGGAGCTTCTGGGGCCAAGCTCGGTCCTCAGCACCCTGGCTGGTGGCTGGCCTCCCAGGCCTGCCCTGACTGCCCAGTCCACATCTTCACCTTCACAAACTATCCACGATTAAGTTTGAGTAGTGCTGGCCTGGGAGGCTGAGGCAGGTGGATTGCAAGCTCCAACCTGCCTGGGTAATTTGGCAGTGTAGTGAGACCCTGACTCAAAGACGACAGCTGGAGAGGGGCTCACTCACTCCTCAGTGCATGTCAGGGCAGGGCACAGTTAGTTACCCAGGGGCTGGCCCAGAGGTCAGGCTGAGCATCTTCTGGGCCCCAAGCACCTGGAGCAGTGTGCTGCCCGCCCTGAGCTCCCCAACCTGGCCTACAGCCAGCCCAGCAGCCCTGCAAGCAGGAGGAAGATGAGCCCTTGCGGGGACCCAGGCACCAGGAGCCTGAGGTCAGTAGTGCCAGAGAGAAAGAAGTGAAGAGACACATTTTGTGTATTTACTGAGCATTCTGAAAGTCCTTCCTCCCCTGAATTTTAATTTCTCCACAGCTCTTTGCAGGCTCTTATTAATTTATTATTATGGCTTCTACCTCATGGACCATGGCATGTGCTGCCCTTCCCCACAATCCAGTCCCCTCTCCTAGTTATTCATCTGGGTCACTCTGGCAACCAGCCACTGTCACATGCAGCTGAGCAGGTGTGGACTGTGCCCTTGTCCTCTTTGCCTGGGTCCTCTGTTGGGCACCGTGACCTGTGATGGGGTTGGATGCTCCCAGGTTCCTCCAGTCTGCTCTCTGCCAGGAGCCAGGACAAAAGGGTCAGCGCAGCCTCCTATGCCAAGGGCTTGGCACCTCAGTTTTCCTGGGTTCCTGCCCATCATGGAGCTGCGGGCTTCTCACAGAACCTGACCTCACAGCATGTGGAGGGCCCAGGTGTGCTGGTTATGGAACTGCACCGAACTCATGTACCCAGTAAAGACCCTGAGGGTGCCAGGGAACTTGCCATCCAGTCTGATG